>ML788950.1:0-11161 GCA_009831015.1 Picea engelmannii
TTAAATCAATTATTTATAATTGCAATCATCTTATATAAGCCAATTTAAGGACAATGACTTCTATTTACCTATATTATGCATTAATATGAGTGTATAAATGCGATGTAATTTTTGAAATAAAACTTAAAGAAATTTCTTAAAAACACATAGAATTAATTGATAATGAGTGTTAAGTGGACTATTTTTCATTGGATATGGATCATAAATAGATGTCTTTGAACTTTTGCATTGTATGGCATTTGATTTCCCTATCCATAACTTTTTGTAAATTTGTATTCTTAAATCAATTATTAGTGATTGAAATCATTTCATATAAGACAACAAGGCACAAAACTATTTATTGAATTTTATTTAATTATATGCATCAATACATGTATATATGTGACATGTATTTTTGAAATAAAACTCATATTTCTTACAAAAATAATTAGAATAAATTAATAATGAGTCCTAAGTGAGCTATTCAAACTAATGGGAGATGAGTAAAAAATGAATGACTTTGAATATATGATTAAAATTGAAAATCAATATCTTAATTTTGATAATTTATTTTTAGTTACATTAAACATTAGTCATTAATAATCAAAGAAAATGGGGACGTATACAAAGTTCAACTAAAAAACTTGAAAAATGTGTTACAACGTCTATCTCTTATGCATTTAAAATTCTTATCATTTTCTCCTCCTTTTGGTGAAAGTAATGCCCAACCATGATTGATTTTTCTATGGTTGGTTGACACTATTACATAAAGTCAATGGTTTTGTAGAAACGACAATGAGGGAGATCGATATCTGCGTACTACTCTTCAAAGACCATTGCTTTCACTGCCTACTCCCGGCATTGGTTCTCAGAGGAAAATCAATTACTTAAGTCCACATTAGGCATATCAATAGATTGACTTCCTCGATGGAATATATTAAGGATTTATAAAAAACTCAATGTTAATGAAGTCCATGTAATAGAATATTTCCAAATTTAATGAAATATGTGTTAAAGAGAAAGAATCCCTCTTAGAGCATCATGGTCTAGCTCAAGGGTGGCTAGTGGTAAATCTGATAGGAGTGGATGTGCCTATGGTTGGGAGGAAATGGACACCCCTTTCAACAATCGCTTCATATTCTCCATTTCTGATAAGTATTATCATACTCTATGTAAATATATATTGGATGCGATGATGAATGTATGTGTTTATGGTTAAGTCCTTCGGTATTTGAACAATGATTAGAAATTCTCTTTGGATTTTGTAAACTATTATATTTTTATGGTATTTGAATTATCTTAGTTTAGCTGCTAGAGAATCATCGGATGTGAATTTGCAAGAGAGTCGGGGTAGGATCGACTGAAACGTCTAAGTCCGGTCGATCCTTTGAATTCACCTTAGTGGAAATGTCAAGTTCATCTTTGTGGGAGAAGGGTGATTTCCCTTCAGACTATCCACCCATCTAACCGAGGGCTCATGCCCATGTTCTTAACCCATTTGCTGCTAAAAATATTAGTGCTTAGCCCACAAGATTTCCCAAAGAACCCATGTGACCATGGCATAGGAGCCATGTGTTAGTTCGAAAGGAGCTAGCTCTTTCAGCTTTGGGACTTCAGGACTTGTGACTTCACAATCCTAAAAAACAATCAAAGGATGAATTCATGAATTAACGAGGGTCATCGATCTAAGAAGACCACCCTCGATTACTCAACTAATCGGGAACACATCGTGGAACGACACGTGGCCCCTACTTGTCCTCTGTCTAAGGTTTTCCATCGAATTAGGGTCGTTGGATGAGAGGACGCGTGGAAAGCGATCCCATAGTCCTGAGACTTGGTACTCCAGAGGAACCTGACAAGGAACCTATCAAATGTGAAAACCTTTGAAGTCGCGAACGTCTAAATGAATCTTGGTCATTGGTAGGATGAGGACACTGGGTGCCAGATTAGAGACTATGGATACTTAGCTCTTTAGGGAACTCGCGACCTGAGGATTTGGAAACCTCCGATGTCTGGAGCTTCAAAGTAACGAGAAACATAGATGTAAGGATCCTTCGGGAGCTTCCATAACCATTGGATCCATGCCGAGGTCAGCCCAACGTTGACCACTTTGGGAGATTAGAGGTGGTTCAACGCCAAATCCACCACAACCATCAGATATGGGAGTTGCAGAGGAGGACCATTAGATCAACTTCTAATTAAGTCCTAACTGTCAGATCTTAGTAAGGACAGATCAACGACGGGGAGCCATTGCGAAATCTAAAGTTTGAGTTAACAATCACATAAGTTGCGGTTCCATAATCCCCAACGACCATCGATCATCACTCGTCCAAAAATCGACGGTACATATTGGTCCCTTCGCCAACATGTCTCTTCCATCGTGAAACTCGACGATGATTTTAAACATCATGCGAGTCAAGACTCCGCAACCCTTCCTAACCATATATATTCTCAAGCAATTCAATCGTGGCCATCGAACTTAACCTATTGAAGCCCAAAGTAATAGAGGCCATAGATCTAGGGACTATGTGGACTCTTGCTGACCGTGAGATTACAGGACTAGGCAGCTATCAGTCCAAGACTATGTGGCATCCTGACATCACTCAAGGTGATGTGGACCCATGTTACGCATGCCACATGTCACCTAGAGTTGTGCATCCATAGACCCCATGGACCCATTAGACCGTGACATGTGTCACCCCCTATAGTGGCCATGTGTAAGCTCTATCTTTCCACGTGTCCAGCATTGGTCTTATTATACAGGTAGGATACTCTGGATCCACCTGTACTCGCCCCCGTGTATTACACATCTTCCCATGCGACAATGGGTACTCTGGTAGTCTAGGACTCCGAGAGTCTGCAAGTCTAAAGTGTAGTGTCATAGATCTGTGTGAGGACACGAAGGTCGAGGCCACGTGGAGAAATATTAGGATCCTTCACAACTTCATTATTCTGGAGCTCCAGAGGAGTGAGTGTGTTCACCCTCTGGGACTCCTAAAGCCCAGAGTCCTGAAATAAATCACGACCATTGTTTGTTGGCCACGTGGAGCAATCTCGAGGATCCTCGTAACTTTGTTGGTCCGACACTCCGGGGATATCGCTTGGTGGAGTGGGAAATATTTCCAAAGTCTTGAAACCTTTGCTAAGCAGAATTTTTAGCTCTTGGTTCTTATCCTGAGGTGACAAGGAGGACCCCTCTAGCTGGTTTAAGTGCGTAGTGTGAGATGTAAACTTCGGGTGAGCAGAAGAAGAAGTTTTTTTAGTAAGGGACCGAAATGAACCAAGGAAAAGTGAAAATATGATGCCCCATCCCTAGAAAGGGTACTTATGGGTTGGGTGTGTGACACCCATTCTATGCTCACAATCCCTTAGGTTATACCATTCTTTTATCAAGGATTTTATCACGGGTTGGCCAAGAATCTCTCTACTCGGGACTCCAGGGATGTCAACTACTAGGAAAAATACTAGTACAAAGCTTAATTCCCTTACGAAAACCTCACACGGGGATTTAACTTTATAGGCCTGAAAATATGCCTCTTCTACAAGCCTAACAACTTGCTTCTTTAGCCTTCAACAGATCCAAAACAATTTCTAAAACTTCACCCATTATTGTCTCCAAGCTCCAACGCTCTCCTCCCTATTGTCTCCTCATTCCCATGCCTCAAATTGTCTCTCTCAAACTCCCTTGTTGTCCCATATGAATTTCCTCCCTTTCCCCTTGCTTACTTGACTCACACTCTTCCCTAAGATGATTTTACTCGGTCCCAAATCTCAATAACTATGGGATGTGACTCTCACACCCATCCTCTTACATGTATTCAATGATTGGGCTCTCGACCTACAATCAAACAAAATAAACATAAGGTTTACTCAAAACATTAAAATCACAAAAAAGGTTTGCGATTTAAAATCATGAATCAAAACCCCCTTTTTAGACCCCTCCTCTCCTATGGATAACTCAACCCCCATATCTTTGTCCATGTCCATTTGTAGTTTGCATCACATTGTATTTATTAATTTTGGATATACAAGTTCACATATTATATTGCTTGGCCCATGTCCACATATCATACCTACATTACGCATTGCTAAACTGGTGATTATAGTAGGGATGTTACATTCCCCCTCCCCAACAATTTTTCACCATCCTCTATGCATAGCACCATGACGATATACATGTACAAATTTTACATCATAATACTTAGAAAAAGAAAAATTCTGCAATCTTACAATA
Organism: Picea engelmannii; assembly: GCA_009831015.1. NCBI lineage: Eukaryota > Viridiplantae > Streptophyta > Pinopsida > Pinales > Pinaceae > Picea > Picea engelmannii. Next base: position 4,214 of record ML788950.1, read on the forward strand.
CAACATCAGTTCCAACCATAATCTCTTATTCCTCTCAACCTATCAACCCAAGGAATGTACACCCTTTTCTGCACCCAATTCCTTAGGATGTACCAGTCCTTTATTATGGATTCTAGCATGGGTTGGCTAGGAAATATCTGAGATGTGGTTTCGGAAACTCTCGCTGCCAAAAACAGAGTCTTGCATTCTTATGTTTTATTTTCTTCAAAGTTTACAAAAACATGTGGGTACTCCTCCTACATGGTCTCCTCGTGCTCCCATGTAGCGTCTTGAGAACCATAGTAGGCACATTGAACCTTTACCAGGGTGATATATTTGTTCTTGAGAACTTTATCTTTCTAGTCCAAGACATGCATTGGTTCCACCCGAAAGTATCATTCGTGTTCCACTTGGATCACAGTCCAATCAATTATATGGTTAGGGTCAGGCACATATTTCTTCAATAAAGAAACATGAAATACATTTTGAACTCTCATGGATGCAGGTAATTCTATCATGTATGCAGTTGTGCCTATTTTATCCAAGACTTCAAAAGGCCCTCAGTGTCTCACTACCAACTTTGGGAAACATCCCAATCTTAGTGAGCTTCTTTTCGCTTTTACTTTTGAAAACACATGCTTACTCACTTTAAAATATCTGAAATTCCTATTCTTGTTTGCATAAAAAAAATTCCCGTCCTGGGAAAATTTTAAATTTTTCTTGATCTTTATCATTTGATCTTCTATTTCCTTTATCAATTTTGATCCAATGACAACTCTATCTGTTGGGTTATCCCAACCTACTAACATTCACATTTCCTTCCATACAAGGCTTCAAATGGGCTCATTTTCAATGATTCTTGGTACCCATTCTTGTGAGAAAATTTAACTAAATGGATATAGCCCTCCCACTTGGATGACTATTCCATCACATACATTATTATCATATCCTCAATTATCATGTTAGTCCTCTTTGTTTGTCCATCTAATTCTAGGTGATATGTTGTACTGAAATTTAAATTTGTCCCAAATTATTTAAACGACGTGTTCCTAAAATTGAATGTGAAATCAGGGTCTCTGTCTGAAACAATTTCCTTGGGCACTCCATGTATCCTGACAACTTCCCTCTTTTAAATTTCTACAATGTTGATTTCCTTGTGAGTGTTCTTCACTAGAATAACATGTGCAACCTTAGTTAATTTATACACCACAACCATGATGGAATCATATTGCTTCACTGTTATGGGAATCTTAGTAATAAAATCAATTGTGAAAACTTCCCATTTCCATTCTGGTATGGCTAATGGTTGTAACATCCCATCTTGATGTCTATTATCATCCTTCACCTTCTTTCATTTTAGGCACCTGGCTATGCAATCATCCACTTCTTTCTTCATTTCGTTTTGATATCCTGGGTGTCCAACATATGGAACACTTGCATTTCCCTCAACACTATATTTTTCATCTCCTTGGAGTTTGGCACATATAATTTTCCTATGTACATGAGGATTCCATTCTCTTTCAGCTCAAAATATTTAAATTCTTGCTGAAATTGCCATGTTGTAATGTTTATTTTATTTGCAAGTAGTGTCGATCTAAGTTTTCGGCCTCTAAAATTTTATCTTTTAAATCATACTTGTACATGTTAATGGATGTAGCATGCATCTCATGCACTCTCCCGTCAGCCACTTGGTTCTCCTTTCCCTTGATATTCTTTATTTCAAAGTCCTACTCACTAAGGAATTCTATCCATTTAGTTTTCCTGGAATTTAGTGTTGGTTGTTCAAACAAATGTTTCAAAACACAATGGTATGTCCTTAGTTCAAATTTCCTCCACATGAGATAATGCCTCCACATTTTAATGCATGAATAATGGCTACTAAGTCCAAGTCATGCATGCCATAATTCCTCTCATGCTATTTCGATTTTCTTGACTCATGGCATACCACATGTTTATCATGTATGAGGAATCCACCAAGTCCTTCCTAGCACGCATTGTTGCACACAAATAAATCTCCATCTGGGTCTGCAATATTCAATATTGATGCACTTGTCAAAATGTTCTTCATCTACTAAAAAATCTCTTCACACTTGGAAGTCCATTCAAATTTCAGTCCCTTCTTTTGAAAAGAAGCAATTGGGTTTGCAATCCTTGAGAAACCTTTTATGAATCTTTGATAATAACCTTCAAGACACATGAATGATCTGACTTATGTGACTTTTATTGGTTTTGACCATCCTCTAATGGATTCTATATTCTCAGGATCTCTTGTTATCCCATCTACTGAAATAATATGACCTAAGTAATGGATCTTCCTTTGATAGAATATGCACTTACTTAATTTGGCATACAATTGATGCTCCCTCAAAACTTGTAGCACCATCCTTAAATGTTTTTCATGTTCCTCCTTTTTCTTTGAGTACATGATTATATAATTTAGGAAAACAATTACAAACTTGTCCAAATATTCCCTCAACACTCCATTCATTAGGCACATGAAAAAAATTTGGTGCATTTGATATCCTAAATGGCACCACCACAAACTCATAATGTCCATATCTAGTCCTAAATGTGGTCTTCCTAATATCTTATTCCTTTATTATTACTTTATGAAAGCTTGACCTCAAGTCAATATTGAAAAATATTATTGCACCTTTTACCTGATCAAATAGATCATCAATCCTTGGCAAGGGGTATTTTTTCTTTATGGTGACCTTATTCAACTATCTGAAATCAATACATATCCCTAAGGTTCCATATTTCTTCTTCACAAAAATAATTGGGGCACCCCAATGTGACACACTTTGGTGTATATAACACTTCTTTAACAGTTTTTCAAACTACATTTACAACTCCTTCAACTTAGGTGTACCCATTATGTAAGGAGTTTTGGACATTACAATAGACACTGGCACCAAATTAATGGAGATATCAATGTATCTCTTTGGTAGAAACCTTGGAATCTCCCCAAATACATCTCCAAAATCCTTCAAGACTGGGTGTTCTTGAATAATTTCCATTTTATCTCTAACCACCTCTTCCATATGGGCTGAAAAAATCTACCATCCCTTCCTAAAACCATTTTTCAACTCAATGGATGAAATTTCTCTAACAACTACAGGCCTTGGAATTCCATGGACCTTACCTTGCTTCCCTTCATCATCAATACAAGTGATTGTCTTGTCGTAATAGTCTAGGATATCATGGTGTTTGATCAACCAATACATACCAATCAAGCAGTCATATGAACCCAATGGTATGATGTTCAAACATACACTTTTCTTAAGTCCATTCATGTCTATTGGAAAATATTTAACCAACTCATTGATTTTTCTCTTAGCCCCTGTGGCTAGCTGAACCAACCAAGATTTCTCATATTTGTTTTTTGGAAAATGAAATATTTTAACAAGATTAGGATTTATGTAACTATGGCTATCTCCATAATCAATTAAAATGGATATGATCTAGTTATCAATCTTACCTTCCACTTCATTCATAGGGGATTGTCATTCTGCTTGCCTGTTGTCCAAGGCTGCATAAATCATTGGCATGCTTTCTCCCATGTCCTCAACTTTGGGCCAAGTCCAGAAGTTTGGAAATTCAGTTACCAATAATGAGCACAATAGGATGGAAAAAATCAGTGTAGAGGATCACTGCAGTTTTCTTGATCCTCTATACCGATCTTCCCTATCCTATTGCGCCTGAGGTAGTATATTTGTGACTGTGATTTTCTTGATAGTCTATATTGATATTGTCCATCTAAATGTGTCTGGGGTAGTATATTGTTGAATGGGATTTTCTTGATAGTCTATATTGATCATCTTCATCCTACACTGAGATGGCACAAGGGTGAGACTTGAAGAAAACCACATCCTTGAATATACTACCCTCTGTGCCATCTCGAGGAGTTAGTTAATTTAGCTGCCAAAGGGTGAAATTGGATGGAGAACATCAGTATAGAGGATCAATAAAATAACATTGATGAATACACTGCACTCTAGGCTAAGTCCAACAATTTAGCAATTCAGCTACCAATAAGCGCAATAGGATGGAGAAGATCAATATAGAGGATCAATAAAATTGCAATCGTGAATATACTGCCCTCTGGGCCAAGTCCAATATACTACCTTCTAAGAAAATTCCACGAGTTTGGCAATATGTCTACCAACTGGCGCAATATGATGGAGAAGATCAGTATAGAGGATCAAGAAAACCACAATGGTGAATATACTAACCTCTCGCATATGTTCAGTTGTTTGGCTATCCAACTACCAACACTAGAAAAATTGCATGCACACCATTATTAATATTATTATTATTATTATTGCATATACAAACTCAAATACAATACACTTATATAAGTGTTGTGAGATCCAACTTATTCCAAACTTGGAGAGAGAGGTTCAAAGACTATCTCAACAATCTCCAACAAACCCCAACCAACTCTAAAGTAAGCATTAATTCTAACACCCTCCCTTAATACCTACATTACAAATAAAAATAATGAAATCACACAAGAGTATTTTTGGACTATGATCTTTGTGTGGTGTGGTCTTGACATTTCTATCCACTTCTGAACTCTCGTAGACTATGCTCTTTCTCAACCATTCATTTGAGCTACCACTTCATCCATTGAAGATACAATTGCTTCTGACCATCAATGATGTATTTGTAATGATTGATAATTCTTGACATACTTCGAAAAATAGTCTAGATATTGAATCATCCTATTGACATACTTCCATCTGTCGAGATACATAACTCATTGTATTTATGAGTTATATAGGAAAGTAGTCTAGATATTGGAAGTATCTAGCACTCAATCATACAACCTGACCTTTTTCACATACATAAGCTCACACAAAGATAACCATTAATTGTTGTTCTTGGAGCACTGAAGTACAAAAAGAACCACCAACTTATAACAAATGGTAAACAAAATCAAACCAGTGATGTATTATTATGGCACCAAAGAACATTAAGAACCACCATCTTAGATTATGTTACTTTGTTCTATGAGCGGTCTTTCATCGTACAATTTTACAAGAAAAATAATGTTAATACATACTTATGCTCACAACAACATATGAAAACACTCAATTTCTATGCAATGCAGATCTTGTATTCTTGGACATGTGGGAAAACTACAAAGAGTTCCCAATTTAACTCTTATTTTCTTGGGTGCGGAGTTTCCATAGTCAAATCACAGTTAATATGTTTAATGACAAATTCCTTATTCATTGGCCACTCCTTCAAACAATTGGAGTTGAGTCACCTGGGAAGATAAAGAAGGCGACTCCTCCATAAACAACTGCTTGATTGTCCATTGTGGAAAGATGACAACTTTACTTCTAATTCATGGAAGTTTTCTTCTGTTTGGATGGTGTCTCACACCAAGAACATAAGCTCCTTCACACAATCATTGTTCTCCGTTGACTCCAAACAAGCGGCTTGCACAGATGGTAGTGGCTCGCTGCATTCAATAGAAGATAACTTCCCTTTTGCACACAACAATGACTCTTTCCGCAACATGATGACATTGATCCGAGGTTGCGATCTGAGACTCCTTTATATAGGCTATGCACATGAGCTTCACACTTCTTCATGGTAAGCCTTGGTGGTCCACTCACTCAACAAAAATCTATTTCCATTTTTGCAAGTCCGTAGCTCCTCACAACACATCCTAGCTCGCCTAATTTTTGTATACAATAGCTCCTTGAACTTGCAGCTCTCACATAGTAAAACATGTACACACAATACAAAAATCACTCAAATATACTCTCATCTGTGAAACAATATACAAAAGACAACATACGCCTATTCTAATCTACACATATCATAGAGGAGATTAATTCTCATATATTTCCCATTGTCCTAGGCCCTCATGTGAGGGAGTTGGTCCCAGAGAAACCACCTTTGATACCAACTAGAAAAATTGCACTCACACTATTATTATTATTTCATATACAAACTCAAATACAACACACTTTTTTTTTTATGTGGTTCATGACACGAGATATCGATATTCACTACATCCATGGAAAACCCCCCCGAAATCGCTAGAGAACATAGGGAGGTTGGGTATTTTCAGAATATTGGGGGCTCAACAACAAGAGCATATTATAGACCCATTTAAGGGAACAACATGTCACTCACAAGGAATTCAACCTGGGTGGGGAGAGTAACAATCATTCCTTCCAACCACCCAAGCTAAATCCAATGAACACAAATACAATACACGTATATAGGTCTTGTTAGATCCAACTTATTCCAAACTTGGAGAGAGAGGTTGAGAGAATATCTCAACAAACCCCAAGCAACTCTAAAGTAAGCATTAATTCTAACACCAATTGGTACAATATGATGGAGAAATGAGTATAAAAGATCAAGAAAACTAAATCGGGGTAGTATATTCATGATTGTAGATTTTTGTATTATATATACTAATCTTCTCCATCCTATTGTGCCCAGGGCAGTATGTTCATGACTGCAGTTTTCTTTATCCTCTAGATTGCGCTCAAGGAAGTATACCCATGGTTGCAGTTTTTTTATTAAGCCTAAAGACTCTTTCTACAACCCAGTATGAGGGATATGTGTAATTCCTTCTGGTGCTCGATATGGAGTTAACAAGTAGCATTTAAAAAAATATATTTATAACAAAAAACATTTCAATATCCACATAATTCTATATAAACTCTATATAAAGAGAGCCAGGAAAAGAGAGAGTAATTGAAAAGTAAAAAAATTCTTATTTGGTTAATAAGTGTTTTCTACTTCCCATAATGAAGGAGATGTGTAATTTCTTCAATTCTTAATATGGAATTGACATGTGGCATTTACAAAATATTAATAAGAAAAAAATAATTTCAATGTGGGTCATAAATAAACTATTTCAACCTCAACCTCAACCTATATATATATATATATATATATATATATATATATATATATATATATATATATATATAT
>ML788950.1:11187-25966 GCA_009831015.1 Picea engelmannii
AAGACACTTTGTAAAGATGAGTATGGGGGAGATGTGTAAATCCTTTCGTTCTCAACATGAGGTTGACACTTGGCATTTAAAAATTATTTTAATATCCACCTTAAGAAAATATTTTTATATCAACTTTATATATAGAGAGAGAGATAATATGAAAATAAAAAAATTGTTATTCTTGGGATAGGTGCTTTCTACTTTTTCATGATATGTGTAATGTATTTAATTCTTAATATGGAGTTAACACATGTCATTTAAGAAAATATTGCTAGCAAATAAATATACTTATGGTTAAAACATGATGGAGTTGACATGTGGTATATATATATATATATATATATATATATATATATATATATATATATAGAGAGAGAGAGAGAGAGAGAGAGAGAGAGAGAGAGAGAGAGATCTATCTTAACTATATATCTATGTACCATGGGGCAAGAAGCATCAAATCCTTAAAGACACAAACATTTCCTCAAGTTTTGTACTTTGAAACAAGTGTTTCATCTCAAAGGATTTGATGCCCCTTAGGGCATGGTAGATCCAGAGTTAAGATGAATCTAAGTTGGTCCTCTATACTGATCAATATAAAAGATGACAAAATCCACAATCAATATATTGTCCTTCAGGCCAAGTCTAACAATTTGGCAATCTGGCTACCAACGGGCACAATAGGATATAGAAAATCAGTATAGCTAATAAAAAAAACCAATCATTAATATACTTTCCTCTGGGCCAAGCCCATGAGTTTGACAGTCGGGCTACAACTGGTGCACAGGATGGAGAAAATAATAATAGAGGATTAAGAAAACCACTACTTCCATGGGTGCAATAGGATGGAGAAGATTAGTATAGTGGATCAGGAAAATTGAAGTCATTAATATATTCCTTGTTGGTGTGTTTGTTAAGCTCATGTAGTTGCTCCTAGTCTTTAGGAAATTTTTGGAACTAGTTGGATGTGGGAGATTCACTCCAACTAGATACTTCCTAGATTGGTGTGAGGATGAGATATTTTCTCAACCGGTAGATCAAGGTAGTTCTTCTATCTTGAGACAAAGCTTGTGTATTTATATGTACTCTATTTCTTTACTTAATAGAGAGCTCTAGCACCTTTTTGGTTTGTGCACAATAATATCTACTCTCACATTTATCAATATGATATCAAAGTGGGACTGGACCTCACGAGAGGAGGAATATAGACAACTGGAGAGTAGAACAGTTTGTTGTGTGATATTTTTTATTCAACCAGGGATTTTTGGTTTCATATTTAAAATGACTGGCTATTGGCACGTATCTTTGTGGTTGACACATATTGTTATCATGTCAATTAAGTTGGACTTGGTAATGCGGACTCAGCCCTAATTTGCCTCCTATCCCATTTTGGGATCACCTTTGATCATAAAAACGTGTCTTGGCAGAGGTTTGAGTTCCACAATTGCCTGCATGCGATCTTCCTTGATGAGGTGCTCAAAGACGGTGGCAGTGAAACCCCGGCCCTTGATCTGTCGGGGCATCAACAACACCTGCTCTAGGGTTCAAATTTATTGGAAGATGATTTGCGTAACCTACCTGGGTTTTTAGGCTTTAGCTCTAATATTTTTCATGTTGACCTCTTAAACTGGTATGATTTTATCACACACAACAATTACCGGGTTGATACCTAAATCTCCCTATGGTTTTGGTGTGGCTAGTTGGGCCACTAGCTTAAAGTTGGGGAGCTATTTTAAAGGGTTTGTTATTTTTTTTTAGTTTATTGCCACTTTTGTCTGTCATTTTATTGTATTATGAAGGTTATTGGCATAATTTTTTCTTAACTCTTCAATGAAGCCTTGATTTTATGTCTTGTTTGAAGATTTTATGTCTTGTTTGAAGCGTTGAAAAGAGAATTTTGCTCTCTTTCCAATGATTGGTTGCATGCCACATTTAATTCCTTTGTGAGATTCTTGTTTTTTCAAGAAGCTAGATAAATTAAGAGCATTGATTCCTCAATTGTAAATGGGTACCTAATGGCCTTGTTTGTCGTGACCCATATCGAGGATTGTTGTCCATGATGTCTATTTATGGTACATGTTTTTCACCTTTGAATAGTGGATTCTATGCCACTTGTGCAAATATTTTTAGGAGTGTAACTAGACATTTGTCTCCATGTACTACCTTGTTTCATAGTCTCTTTGAGCTTGCCACTTTGGAGTGTTTCTTGATTAGGTTGTTTTTCATCTTTTTCGCCTTTAGCTCATACTCCATACTTTAGTGATCTGTTGTGATATCCATTTCCATCATCTTTTCCACTTACTTCAACATTGTGGGGGGATGTTGTGCAATGCTTCCTTAGGTGGTTTATTACTCACCATGTCCTATCGAGATCAAGCGTCTTTAGAGTGAGCCTTGTACACAACACTAATTCCTATATTAACTCAGTGGTTGTAGTAGCTAGTGACCCATGCACTCTAGTGAGATGGATTAGCATCTATAGGGACACTCAACATATGATATTTTCTCAGTTGTAAATGAGTAACTCATCAATAGTTTTGTGCCAAAAATTGATTATAGAGGATCAATTTATTTTGGAGGTGTGCATTCATCTCTCTCTGCCTCGGTAGCTTGTAATGTGCATTGGAGATTGACTCTCATTTGGAGGTTTTCTCATTTTCTCCATTTATGAGAGTTTGTACATGGGTACCTTATCAAACCTTCTTGTCGAGACCCATCCTTGTTCTTCTTTGTTCCTCCCTACATTTCACTTATGGGGGGTGTTGGTGTGTTTGTTAAGATCATGTAGTTGTTCCTAGTCTTTAGGAAGTTGTTGGAACTAGTTGGATGTGGGAGATTCACTCCAACTAGATACTTCCTAGATTGGTGTGAGGTTGAGATATTTTCTCAAGCGATAGATCAAGGTAGTTCTTATATCTTGAGATAAATATTGTGTATTTATATGTATTCTATTTCTTTGTTTAATAGAGAGCTCTCAAACCTTTTTGGTTTGTGCATAATAATATCTACTCTCACATTTCTCAATATTCCCCTCAGGGTTTTTTTGAAGCTTAAAATTATGTACATAAAATAAAATGGAGACTAGAACCAAAAACCATGAAGAGAGGTATTATTTTTTTAACTGTGAATATATTTTTTTTTGAAAGATAAATTGTATTTGTTTTCTATATGTGAAACATCCAAACAATGTAGGGACTCCATTTTTTGTATCATTTTTGTTTCTCATTCAGTTTCCAAAGTAGATCCATTTTGAGTCTGGATCTGTCATGCCGATAGGAATCAAATCCCTCGAGATTCAAACCTTTTTTTAAAGTACAAAACTTGATGAAATGTTTGCATCTTGAAGGATTTCATGCCTCTAGACCTATGATAGATAGATCCACTCTTAAGATAGATCTACACTGGACCTTTATTTGTGTGTGTGTGCGTGCATGCCACATGTTTCAATTGTTATATATATATATATATATATATATATAAGTTGATATTGAAATATTTTACTTATTACTAATATTTTTTAAATGATGTGTTAAATCCATATTAAACATTAAATGAATTACACATATCCTTAGTATGGAGAAGTAGAAAGTACCTATCCCCCTAGTAATAATTTTTTTCTTTCATTTTATCTCTCTATATATAGTTGATATAAAAATATTTTACTTGAGGTGGATATTAAAATATTTTTTAAATGTCATGTGTCAATCCCATGTTGAAAACGAAAGCAATTACACATCTCCCTCAATCTCAGATGTACAAAGTGTCTTTTGGCACAACATTAAATTTTTCACTTTCCATTGCTCTTTATATATATTATATATATAGGTGGACATTGAAATATTTTATTTATTACTCACATTGAAATTATTTTTTTCTTATTAATACTTTTTAAATGTCACATCTCAATTCCATATTAAACATTGAAAAAATTACACATCTCCCTCGATTGTAGAAAGCATCTCTCCACACATGATACATCTGAGCTAAGTTAGATCTATGTTGGTCCTCTATACTGATTAATATAAAAGATATGAAAGATGACGAAAACCACAATCAATATGCTTTCCTCTGGGCCAAGTACAGTAATTTGGCTATTCGGTTACCAACAGGCGCAATAGGATGGAGAATATTAGTATAGCTAATCAAGAAAACCAATCATTAATACACCACTTGCTGGACCAAGTCCAGGAGTTTGACAATATAGCTACCAATTGGCCCAAAGGATGGAGAAAATCAGAATAGAGGATTAATAAAACCATAGTCGTGATTATACTTCCATGGGCGCAATAGGATGGAGAAGATTTGATCTGCAGTTTTATATGCAAAATTGAAAATGCAACAACATATTAGACTGGCACGCAAGAATAAAATGTTGCACAATACAAAAATATGCAGAGAATGAAATATAAAAACCACTGGAAGTAAGAAGTAAATGACCATTGATTGTATTTTAGCAAGAAGACACCCTTTTTATCTAACTGGGCGATTTTTGTTTACAGCAACAACAAGAGACTTGTTGCTTTTATTTTTGACTGAAAATCATTTTTCTACTTTTGATTAATTAACTTCCTAACTTCCTAACATGATAATTATTTATTAGGAAACACCTTTCTTAATTGGATTGGCGAGGGAAGATTAATAGTAATTATAACAATATGCTAATTATCTCCTATTGGTTAGTGAAAGAAGGTGGATGTCCTTCCTAGTGGCCCAATTCATCCTTGTTTAGATCCAGAAGCATTCGCGCTTCCACCAACAAATGAGGAAATTTGCACTGCACTCTCTCCAATTCTTTCTCAAACTGTGTCAAGATCATATATGAGTGGGCGATGTTTTCCTCTAAATCGGTGCTTGTCCCACAAGAGCCATACACAAGCATTCGAGTGAAAGAACAATGTTGTGTGTGAATTTTATGAGGCCTCTATTTTGTATGCTCTGGTTTATCTAGTAATGCAATGATTACCTGAATATGGCACTGAGCGAAAGTGTGGGTAGAACGTCGAGCCGAGTTGTGTTCTTTTTGTTGATGTGTAGACCCTGAAAAAGCGAGAGTAAAGGGCATCTTGACCATATACTAATCCACTCTGCACTGATCATCCAGAGCTTCATTATCTACCTCAACACTTCCTTTAAATACAATCTCCCTTGAAGAACAATGGGTGTGTCCAATACCTCATGTCTAATTAACTGCTCCAACTAAGAAGGGATGCCTCTGTAGATTATTTGGCCCCGCTATACTGCATTTGTAAGAATTATGTTTTCCTGAAGATTTCTCAATAATCTATTTGGAAAAAAAGGAACTTCCAGGAAAAATGTTATAATATGTTGGCACTTGTGTTGGAGTACATAACCTGCTGGTAGAGACTACTGGAACAAAAAGTTGCTTTTCCATAAGAAATGTTGGAGACGCACAAGGCAAAGACGAAGGTGGAGTAGGGCCTAAATTTAGAATTTGGTTAGGCTGGCGTGCTATCACATCAACCTCTTTGGGAGCGAGACAGTATGAATGAACATTGGGAAAATAGGCTTCCAAAAGGATATCAATGGTGTTCTCAATAGAGAAAGACGAGGGCAGTCTCGTGGGTTGGGGGAAGGCATTCAAAAATTCTAGGAGTGGGGTAGCCATGTCCTGAGGTGTTGGGTTGGTCAAATGGTTTGGTTTAATGGCGTGAACCAAACACAAGGAAACATATTTTATTAGAGTTACTTGCTTAATGGTCTCTTTTCCGGTCAGAGGTTGTGTGAAGTGAGGAGTAGAGGAGGTAAGTACATAGGTGCATCCCTCATGTTGTATGCGGTATTTCTGGAGTTTGGCATGATAAACAACGTTTTGATCCTGTTGGTAGGGGAGTCCAAGTAATAGGTCAGCGCAATCTAAAGGAGAAACATCACACACCACAATATCTCGAAAAGGGCCAATACTGAGGGTCATTGTGAAACATTGAGAGACAATGAGACGTGGGAATTCCTTTTGTACCCATCTGAGTTGACATGATTTGGGGTGTGGAGTAGTTGGGAGTTGTAGGCGTTGGACCAAGTCCTGGGCGATGAGGTTTTTTTGGCTTTCGTTGTCTAGGATGAGAGTAGCCAATTCATGCTTAATTTGACAATTGTGGGTAAACATGGGCACAAAAGAGGTGTTGTCTTCATTGGTAGTCATCAGAATTAGAGATGGATCAACTTATGTAGGATTTTCGAGAGAAATGAGTTCAGGAGGGTCAGGGGAATTAGACTGAGTGACCTATACAAAAAGAGTTTTGTTGGGGCGAAGGTTTTTAAGTGCCCAATAGTTAGTAGAAGGATGCGAGTTGGTCTTGTGGAAGATATACCAGGGCATTTTTCGAGGTATGGAGGTGGCGGCAGGGGTAACCTGAGAAGGGTCAGTAGTAGAAGGGTCATATTCGGGTTGGGGTGAGCGGATTCAAGGAGCCACTTTACAATCGATGGCCAATGCCTGAAGAAAGGCCTTGTCCAAGGAAGAACTCTCAAACAAATCAACTTCATGATGAAGATGCATTAATAAACCAGAATTGAATTTGATAACTAATACCTCTTCTGGGTCACTGATGTGCAGTTGGATGCACAATTTGCAAAAAAATGTTGATGTATCCCTGGATGGATAGATTGACAAGTTGTCGGAGTTGCAAACATATGGCAAGGAGGTTCAGGCGATATCTCGATGGGTAGAAGCACTCTTTGAGAGCCTGGAAAAATCCATCCCACATCGTAATGTGTGGTGTCTGTGTCTCAATCGGGTCACCTATGTCAATGACCCAAGAATAATTCTCCAGCTGAGTGTCTCGCCATTTATGCGCAATTCCCTCAAGTTTTTGACCGACAATCTGAAGCTTCATGTCTTCTGTCATCTCGGGACATGACAACGAAAGTATGTGGAAAGACTACAAAGCCAAGAGTCGACATTCTTGCCATTCATTTGGCCTGCAAACTTTGGTAATTGGAAGCATGTATCAAGTTGCATGGGTGTTGGAGCTCTATATTGTTGCAAACAAAGTAGCTCCTGGAGAGCCATCGTTAAATCATGAATTGGATTTGTGGTAGTGGATGTAGAATCCTTTGTAGATGTCTCTCATCGTGGTGGAATAATTGTTATTCACCATAGATGTCGATCTGTCATTGGATTCTATGATGTGAATCATTGAACTCCTGAGCGCACTAAGAAGGCACCCGATACCCTGATGATGGCGTGTGGAGAAAGGTGAAATATGAGCATGATGGAAGCCCTGAGGAGGGCGTACTAAAATTCCTAAGAAGGACGTCTGACACTGAAAAAAAAATGTTGGATGACCTCTCTTCTTAATTTTGTGGCTAAGCATAAGTTGGCTTGGATCCATGCTTTGATACCAATTGATCCACAATTTTATATGAAAAATTGAAAATGCAACAACATATTAGACTGACACACACAAAAAAATGTTTGACAATACAAAAATATGCAGAGAATGAAAGATAAAAACCACTGGAAGTAAGAAGTAACTGACCATTAACTGTATTTCAACAAGAACACACCCTTTTTATCAAACTGGGTGATTTTTGTTTACAGCAACAACAAGAGACTTGTTTCTTTTATTTCTGACCGAAAAGCATTATTTCGCTTTTTATTAATTAACTTCCCGATGAACTAACCTGCTAATTATTTATTAGGAAACACTTTGCTCAAATGGATTGGCAAAGGAAGATTACAATAGTAATTATTGACAATATGCTAATTCTCTCCTATCGATTGGTGAAGGAAGGTGGATGTCCTTCTTGTTGGCCCAAGATCAACATAGAGGATCAAGAAAATTGCAGTTATGAATATATTTCCATCTGGGCGAAGTACATGATTTTTTTGAGGCTCAAAATTATGTAAATAAAATAAAATGACGACTAGAACCAAAACCAAGAAGAGAGGTATTATTTTTTGAATTGTGAATATATTCATTTTTTTAAAAGATAAATGGTAATTGTTTCCTATATGTGAAACATCCAAACATAGGGACTCCATTTCTCGTATCGTTATTGTTTCTTGCTCAGTTGCTTGATTACGGTGACTCGGTTTGCAACCCAATTCATCATTTTTTTGTGACTAATGGATTAATATATATAAATTAAATTAAATTACTTGACATGTCTTCACGAATGGTTTATTTGATTTGGTCAATGAGGTTCCTCATGGAAACAAGCGCTACTGATCATGAGGTTATTGAGATGGCACACATGCAACTGCAATGAATACAAATAAATAATTCCAATCAACTGCTTCGAGGGAGTGACGTTGTACTCAATTTAGAATGGACAGGTTTTAGAGTTCAATCCAGACCTGCACATCACATGGATATAGAGATGGCTAACCCACAACTGTAGGAAATGCAAATTAATGATAATAATTCATTGCTTTTTCGGGAATGTTGTCATCGACGAAATGAGGTACATGGTTTTAGTTATGGGGGGTCGATAACCACTTTTATCTAGGAAAATATTATAATCTCTCGTACCCTTCCTAACTAATTGATTTTGAGATTTGGGTACCTTGGAAAGTGGTCCCCTTGTGTTTGTGAGTCTCTAAACAGAAAGGGGGAGACTATTGCCCTTATATTTTTACTTTATGTTCTAATTTCACATTGACTTAGGAGACTTAAGTTATAAAGTAAAATTTGTCACTTAAGTCATAAAGTGACAATTAATTCACAATGTGGGTGAATTAATAGACATAAATCAAACTATGGAAACTTAAGTAAAGTGGATTTCTAAGTGAGATTTATGAGAAGTAATCTCACCCATTGATTAGACTTGGCTAGATCTAATGTAAGTCATTGATTTTTTAGGGTTTGGCCTAAAGAAGGCTAAAGGAGGAGACTCATTCTTCACTTGAGAGAGTTGAGTGAGGAGAGGAAGAGAGATAGTGAGTTGGAGAAGAAGAAGGGTGCAGTTCTTGAGTAGAGAAGGGCACATGACAGTTTGAGTGTGCACTCTTGAGCATAGAGGGGCACAAGCAATACAAGGCATCCATGACGAGAAGTTAAGGGGCACAATGTTTTAGGAGAGGCATTTGTATGCTAGGGGCACATCGTGAGAAGGAGTGATCATTGCTTGTATGCTAGAGGGGCACACTTGTAGAGTTTTGAGAGTGAAATTCCTAAGAAAAGATGTGAGTGCATTCTTCAAGCAAGTGAGGGTGCACTTAAGTGTTTGAAAAGGGAGCTAACAAGGAGGGGCACATACCAAGATAGCAGGCACAATCAACAAAGGGCACAAATGCTAAGGTAGAGGGGCGCAACCAAGGCAAAGGGGCACTACTATCAAGGGACTCCATTACAAACTTGAGGATAAGCTTGTGTTGTAAAAAGTTCGTTGTGTATTTTCATATTGTAGAATTTGTTTTTCAGATCTCCATATATATATATATCTATCTCTCTTACTGGTTTTCCCCATGGGGGTTTTTCCAGGGTCATGTTGACCAAAAACCACTTGTGTACATTTGTCATGGTTTGCTTATTACTTTCAGCTGTAGGTTGTTAAAGATCTTAGAGGTGTGTTTGATGTTTTATGTTATATGTATGAGCTAATCTTGGACAACATAAATCCATTGTTTAATCCATACAAAGAGCAAACATAAAAGAGCATCAAACCAATGATTTATGGGAAGATTCAAGGGAGAATTATCAAACTCGGTGGCTGTCATAAAATAGTAGCAAAACAATCTTAAGATTGGTTATTGTGGACAACAAGTCGACTATCCTAATACAATGGTAATAACAACTTTGATGAACCTTGAAATAAGTGCCCAACAAGAGGTCAAATGACAGGCTTCTTGGGAAGCCCATAGAACCTTAGAAAATATTCAATCAATGGATTGGATGTTGAGGAAAATCGATATTGTAACTCATGCTAGGTAAATTCATAATTTCCATTCTACCATTTTTGTTTTCTTTCACCCTCAAAATTACAACTTTCCTCTCCATTTTTTGAGGTTTTATTTCATACTTATGAATGCATAATTGTTTTTTTAACCTTTGCAAGGAGGGGCTAAAAGATTTAGTAGAATTTTTGGTAACCTCTATATATTTGATTGATTGTTTTTAGAGATAAACTATGGTAAATTTTTTGATAATTTCTTAAATAATTTTTTGAAGATAAACTATATATAAAATTTTGAAATTGTGTTTATTTTGAGAAAGCTCAAACAACTTTATAACTAATTATAAAAATCTACGTACTCATACCCTCTACAAATATTAAATTTGTCTCAATATTTTAATCACCTTTATTATAGTTACAAATTCATATTAAAATTTGATTTTTTTTATAATGTATTGAATATTGTTTTTTTCAATATTGATAACCTAACAAATTACAATCCCGAGATTCAAAGAGTAGCTAACTACACATTGACAACTTACTTAGGATGGACGAGAGTGTGGGTACTTTTTCAATATAATATGTATGCTATTGACTTTTAATACTTACCATTGAACACATTATACATATTGACCATATAAATGATGAAGTTTACTATTAAAGCACTCGGTTGTTTATATATACGATTAATTAAATATTCTAACATATTTATAAATTTATTCATACTTACCATTAAACATATATATAAAATGTATGCAATTTACTTTTAATACTTACCATTGAATAAATTATACATATTGACCATCTATATAAGGTATATTATTGTATTTTACATTAACAAGTGGATCGATTTCCCACTCTAAACAAGGTTGCATAGCAACATATACCTTTGCTATGCAATTATTGCATTTTGCATTAACAAGTGGATCGATTTCCCACTCTAAACAAGGTTGCATAGCAGCATATACCTTTGCTATGCAAGAATAGATTGTCAAAATTTGTGGTTGTTGATTTAATTCTAATTATATTAGATTAAGAAAGTATAGATATTAAAATAGTTGCACATTAAAAACATTCACTTGGAGATGGATTAATTTGGTTAAATCTTTTAAAGAAAACAAAGAAAAAGGTAAACTAGTCAATGACCAATTCCAATGCCTAAAGACGAAGCAGGAAACATTGACCTATAAATAGAAAGCAAAGAAAGAGGCAGACCAATCAATGACCATTATATATGGCTTATTATATTAATTACTTAATAAATAATAATAATAATAATCTATTTAAAGTCTACGAAGGTATACATACCCTACCTCTTAAGAGGAAACACAGGTTCTTAACCATTAGGCTCATTTCAAAGTGGTTTGAGTTTGATATCAATACTTCGGGTATCGCTTTATTATATTAATTACTTAATATCTTCAAAGTGATTCTCTTATCTTTATGTATTTGTGATTCGTTTGTGAAAAATCTTAAAACCATTCATAATAATTACTTGGATCGATCATATATTTATATTAAGTGTACTTGACAATGAGATGATAAAGCAAGAGTTTGACAAAACAATGCAAATAAAGCAATACCTGCCACATCCACTGTTAACTAATCACATTTTAGAAAATTGTTTTAAAATGATTAAAAAAATAAAATTAAAAAAAATTATATTGTCATATCTTTGAAAAGATTTAATTTGTTTTGGTCAAACCCCAACTAATATGTGGTTAATAGTATATCAAATACTATATATACTACAACAAGAGACATGTATACTAATGATGGTTTTTATATTCTCCATAGTCACATCTTTACATAAATTTCACAAATAAATGATCGATGTAGATGCATAATTTTTATATTCTTCATAGTCACATCCTTACATAAATTCCACAAATAAATGATCGGTGCAGACGCATAAGATTTTTATAATCTCCATAGTTACATCTTTACATAAATTCCATAAATAAATTATCGATGCCGACGCATACGGTTTTTATATTGTCCATAGTCACATCCTTACATAAATTACACAAATAAATAAGTATTGCATGGTAGCGTAGTCCATGCCAGGTTGGAATTGGAATAAATGCGACCAAGTACATACACTTGGGTAGCAAATTGAAATACATGTGGTTTCCATTAGCATTCCCGAATTAGTTTTTTTTACGTATGTTTTACATACGTTCGTCGAGAAACACAAAAAAATAGTAGTAACGTTTTTACATAGGTTCGTGGAAAAAAACACAAAGAAATTCGCATCCCCGAATTAGTTATCTTTAAAACAAGGGCTCTTGGACACAAAAGAAATTGAAATTTATCAAATTATAGGTTCCTGGACAACATACATTATACATACCAAATATGTAATTTTAGAAAGCAGATATTTAGTTTTATACATACGAAATATGTACTTTTATAAAGTATGGGGATGAGATTTTATAGAGCATGCATGGAGCCCTCATTCCATACTTAGCCAGTTTTTGGATTGCGGGTTCTCGGGCTGGGGGGCTCAAAATTGGGCCTCTGATGTTTCGTGCCCTACAAATAGCACTGAGAGTTCCGCAATATACAAATTGACAAGCGGAGTTGCGAACTATAGAAATTTATCAAAAATTAATAATGTTTGTTACATATCTCTCGAAATTACATGAACATTTAAAAACATACAATAGAATAGTAATAACGTTTGTTACATAGGTTCGTGGAGAAAAACACAAAAAAAATTAACATTCTTGAATTAGTTTGCTTTTAAACAAAGGCTTTTCTTGGACACAAAAAATTTAGCATCACTGAATTAGTTTTCTTTACATACGTTTTACATATGTTCATGGAGACAAACACAAAAAAAAATAGTAACGTCTGTTATATAGGTTCGTGGAAAAAAAAAAAAAAAAATTAGCATTCCCGAATTAGCTATCTTTAAAACAAAGGGATCCTGGATAGAAAAGAAATTGAAATTTATCAAATTTTAGAAAGTAGATATTTAGTTTTATACATACGAAATATGTACTTTTATAAAGTATTGATCCAAATTATTTTCGGCACAAAATAAGAGCTTGGATATAATAAATAAATGCACAGAGGTATCACAGATATCCAATAATATAACAGAAATGTATCAGATATGCAACCATAAACACATAGATACAATAATACACAATTTTCTATTAATGAGCGAAAATGTACAAAGACTGTAAAATACAGAGTGAAAGATTCTCTAGAATGGTGGCATCTTATCTCTGAGAAGAGATGTGACGACTACTTGCATCAGTGAGAAGATGATTATTACAATGAGGCTCTAAGGGCCTTTTTAACATAAGGAAAATCCAAAACTCTAACCCCGGAAGATGAAAAGCCAAAAGGTTTGCGGGCCCCGATGGGGGTAGTTGATAGATCAACTTCCCAGGGGTGTAACTTTTTCATACAATCTTTGTTTGGGGCGCTCGATACACCGTTAGAAAGATCTATCCGAGGAGTACAACTTTTCTTAAGCCCTAATATTGGCTCATTACCCCTTAATTGGGGCATATTATATTAGTAATGTTATTTTATTTATGTTGTCTTTAGGCCATTAGTTGTAATTGAAGCTCCTAGTCTCCTATATATACCAAGGAGACATTTTCATTTTGAATCATCTTGTACATGAACATTTAAGTGGGGTAAAAGGAGGTTGCCCCCTCGAAGAGGCTCATTATCTGAAATTATCTCTTTTTCAAGGCATTGAGTTCTTTCTTGAGGTTTTTCTATGCTATATTGATATTTGGTTCTTAACATATTCTATCAAAGCCCAAGGTCTTGGGGTTTCGCTGCTACATCTGAGACACTGTGGCATTTTCGCTATAACTTGTTTTCTACAATTTTTCAAAAGGAACGGCTCGAATGATATTTATTAGATAGATCAAGGTACGTTGGGTTCAAAATTCATCTCCTGAGGCCTTATAATTTCATAGATACAGCCTGTACAAGATAGGGTTCTGGAATCATCCTGAAATGAGTCATTGTGGAATTTTGACTATAAATTTTTTTATGTAATGTTTCAGACCCTGAAAAATCAGAGGCCATTTAGATAAATTAGTAAGGTATCTATGGTAAACATTTCAGCTTTTGGGTCATCTTAAATTTGTAGATACACCTTGTGTAAGATAGGGTATCTGACTAGTCCTATTGACTAGTCTCAAGAAGGTGTTCCAGGTAAAACAATCATAACATCTTGCTAGAGTATCCAAATTGAGTGGGACTGGTTTCATTGGATCGTCGACAGTCTGTAGTATTTTGGGTGCGAGTTTCAAAATTTGATATCAATTATTTTTTGTGGGGCATGCTATACAATTGAGATCTCCTGGAAAGGCCAAAAATCGGCAAGTTGTGAGGAAGTTACCGTAAATTCCACTTGGCACATCCAATTTTGATTAGACCTATGGCATTGCAAAGAAGAAATATTAGAGAACTACCTAAAAGAAATTTTCATACCCAGAAGGGCCAAAACTTGGGAGATAAAACAGAATAAATATTGTCTAGCAGAACCGTCTCAAAATCAAGATTCAAAAGTGATACTTGGCCAACATGCCACCAAAAAAGGGACCTTCTACACCAAATAAGCCTCTAGAATATCCTAATTGGACTCTTGATGAAGGTGAAGAAATGCATAGGGACATAAATGAACTAAAAAAGAAGATGGATTCAATGGAAGCTAAGTTGATGGATTCAATAGAAGCTAAGTTGGATACTAAGATGGATGGCTTAAAAGGGGAGATCATGGAAGTATTGAAAAATTTCGTCACAGAGAAGACACTCGAAAGTGAAAATGCATCCCATGAAATTCATGATGAGGACACAAGGAAGGTGAATCAAGAATGGAGAAACTCCAACTTTTGTTTGAAGACCAACCACGTTCCTAAGATTGATATGAGGAAGTTTGATGGCAAGGACCCAATCA
>ML788950.1:29571-64230 GCA_009831015.1 Picea engelmannii
GTAATGTTATTTTATTTATGTCGGCTTTAGGCCATTAGTTGTAATTATACCTCCTAGTCTCCTATATATACCAAGGAGACATTTTCAGTTTGAATCATCTTGTACTTGAACATTTAAGTGGGGTAAAAGGAGGTTGCCCCCTCAAAGAGGCTCATTATCTGTAATTATCTCTTTTTCAAGGCGTTGAGTACTTTTCCTGAGGTTTTTCTATGCTATATTGATGTTTGGTTCTTAACAACTTTTGTGTGAGAAACATTGAACTTTGTTCCATGTTCCTCCCCGTTTTCCCAAAAAATGTCATTTAGGGTCTCAAAACGACTCCAGAAGTTCAGGACCTGAAAAAACTGCTAAAAATAGTAAATTACCAAAATTACTAGAAAACTATTTTGAGCCAGTTGGAAGAGGTGGGTGGCCACTGATATCCACCTAGATCCATCCTCCCTCCTTAGGAAGCAATCGTCTCCATTGCATTGAGTGCCCGAGGGAGAGGGAAAAGCATTTGTTGAGTCTGAATCTTGGTGAGCTGCTTGCCTTGCTGGAGAAGTCACATTGCTTAGCTTGTGGAAGGTTGTCACAAACCTGTTGTTAGTGGGGTTGACTATGTTCAACTAGTCGGGCTATCTGAGATGTCTGTGTGTAGAAGGAATATTTATGCTGCTGCAATCTTATTGACCTACTTCTGTTGGATAGAAGGTACTTGGGCCGAGGCTGTAGTGGATATAGTATCCTTCTATTCACCTTTTGAATAGATTGTGAAAAAACTAAATTTTGTAGTATGAGATACTAACTTGCAACACTTTTTAGGTGGGACAATAGTCGAAATTACCTCTAGTATTCTGTAGAGATGACCCCCCAAAGTAACAATGACACTATGGGGTCAAGACTCATAAATAGCATGGAGCTTCCACATATATGGTTGGCCCAAGAGAACATCACATACATCTAGTGGGGAAACATCACATAATACCTCATCCTTGAAGGGTTGGATGCAGTATGACAATCGACACTGTTGGTTGACACAAAGATCTCATCCTTGGCGAAGCCACCCGATGTTGTATGGCTGCGGGTGTGGTGTTGTCAACAATATCAACTGTTTGACGACCTCTGTTGAGATGAGGTTCTTCCAGCTTCCACTATCAACAATAAAATGCAGCGGGGTCCCCTTCACCCACATATGTGAATGAAAAAGGTGCTCCCCCTCTTCAGGATCTGTTGGTTCTTCTGGTTGAATTGTTGCGGTCGCGACAATAGCAGTGGGGTCTACGTCGATGATCTGTCTTTTACTAGTATTTCCAGAATCAGATTCTAAATCAGGGTTCAACTCCTTGTCTTTGATATCGGCCACCAATGACTGTTTTGAGCGACATTCATCGGTGTTGTGCCGGGGGATTTTGTGCAAATCGCACCATTTTCCGTTGTCTTCCCGTGACCCTTCCTTTCCTGTGGCTTGGAATGGTTTTCGGGAGACTATTTGTTAGGGTCGTCTTTATCATACTTTGGTTGTTGCGGATTTACAAATCTGAACTCCCGTTTGTTCTGGTGCTTAAAATTCTACTCGATTTTAACAACATATCGATAAGAAGAACCGAGTGATGAGATGTCCAAAAAATCCATTTCAGTTTGGATGTATCTGTGAAGAGCCACGTGGTACTTTAGAACCAGATGTCCCTCAGAGTCTTTGATACCTAGCTTGGTGTGCAAGGTATGGAATGTATTGGTGAACTCTGCAACTGTTTGGCCCCTCTCTTGCCACAGTGTGGTCCATCCCATGTATTGGTCCTCATAGTTGCCAACAAGGTAATATTGTTCCTTTACCGCATCCATAAAATAATCCAAAGTGGGCTTGGCCCCATATATTCCAGAATCCTTTGTGGAACTTTTTTCCCAGTAAGTTTCCCACCAATGTTTGACATGGGGGAGATCTTTAAGGAGTGTGAAGGTGATATTTTCTCTGTCGGAAAAATTGTGAACAAAGAAATAACCTTCTAGCAGGTTTAACCATTTATCTAGGGCTTCTGCATCTATCTGTCCTTCAAATACAGAAATATCAAAATCAACTTGTACCTTGAAAGGCAAGGTGCTTCCAAAGTGGCCGCTTGATGAATATGCGCTTGTTTCTATCGGCAGGTGTTGAAGGATGTGGGAAAAATTCTCCACCATTTCGTCCCTCTGTCACGTGAGAGCTTTCTCAAGCAACAGATTGATAGGATCGTCTGCTCCATCGTTTTTCTTTTCTTCTGCCATGGAGGGTTTCTTGGGCATGCGAGAGTGATTGTCTTCAAGAGATACAAGCTCGAGACCCAACTTGCTATACTCAGACCTCGTCGGGGACATGCACTGAAAAAAAATCAAGAGTAGCCTGCTCTGATACCACTGATCCATATTATTTTCAACACGAAATGAGAGTGGAGATATAATAAATAAATGCATAGAGATACCGCAGATATCCAATAATATAACATAAATGTATCAGATATGCAACCATAAACACAGAGATACAATAATACACAATTTTCTATTAATGAGTGAAAATGTACGAAGACTATAAAATACAGAATGAAAGACTCGCTAGAATGGTGGAAACTTATCTCTGAGAAGAGATGTGATGGATACTTGCATCCGTGAGAAGATGATTATTACAATGAGGCTCTAAGGGCCTTTTTAACTTAAGGAAAATCCAAAACCCTAACCCCAGAAGATGAAAAACCAAAAGGTTTGTGGGCCCTGATGGGGGTAGTTGATACATCAACTTCCCAGGGGCATAACTTTTGCATATGATCTCCGTTTAGGGCGCTCGATACACCGTTAGAAAGATATATCCGAGGACTACAACTTTTGTGTGAGAAACATGAACTTTGTTCTATGTTTCTCCCCGTTTTCCCAAAAAACATCGTTTAGGGTCTCAAAACGGCTCCGAAAGTTCAGGACCCGAAAAAACTGCTAAAAATAGTAAATTACCAAAATTGCCAAAAACTTGTTTTGAGCTAGTTGGAAGAGGTGGGTGGCCACCAATATCCACCTGGATCAAGTATGGGGATGAGATTTTATAGAGCATGTACGGAGCCCTCATTCCATACTTAAGCAGTTTTTGGATCGTGGGTTCTCGGGCTCAAAATCGGGCCTTTGTTGTTCCGTGCCCTACAAATAGCACCGAGAGTTCCACGATATACAAATTGACAAGCAAAATTGTGGACTATAGAAACTTATCAAAAAATAAATAATGTCTATTACATATCTCTGGAAATTACATCAACATTTAAAATCATACAAAAGAATAGTAAAAACGTTTGTTACATAGGTCCATGGAGAAAAAGCCAAAAAAAATAGCATTCTCGAATTAGTTTGCTTTAAAACAAAGGCTTCTGGACACAATAAAAATCGAAATTTATCAAAGTATAGGTTCTTGGACACCAAAAAAGTTAGCATACAATAGAATAGTAACAACGTCGTGCAAGACAAAAAAATTATAGCATACAATAGGACACATCCATACTTAGCTAGTTTTTTGATCGCAGGTTCTCGGGCTGGTGGGCTGAAAATTGGGCCTCTGTTGTTTCAGGCCCTACAAATAGCACTGAGAATTCCCCAATATACAAATTTACAAGGGAACTTGCAGACATTTATGAAAAATAAATAATGTCTGTTACATATCTCTGGAAATTACATCAACATTTAAAAGAATACAATAGAATAGTAATAATGTCTGTTACATAGGTTCATGGAGAAAAACACAAAAAAAATAGCATTCTCGAATTAGTTTGTTGTAAAACAAAGGCTTTTGAACACAAGAAAAATCGAAATTTATCAAAGTATAGGTTCCTGGACACCCAAAAAGTTAGCATACAATAGAATAGTAACAACGCCGTGCAAGACAAAAAAAAATTAGCATACAATAGGACACAAGAAATGTAGCAGGCCCGAATTAGTTTTCTTTGGAACAAACAAGAAAGGTTCCTGGACACCTGAAATTTAGTATACAATAAAGGCATTCTCGAATCAGTTTTCTTTGAAATTTATCAAAAATTAATAATGTGTGTTACATATTTTAGTAACAACGTCATGCAAGACAAAACAAATATAGCATACAATAGGACACATCCATACTTAGCCAGTTTTTGGACCGCAGGTTCTTGGGTTGGCGGGATGAAAATTGGGCCTCTATTGTTTCGTGCCCTACAAATAGCACCGAGAGTTCCACGATATACAAATTTACAAGTGGACTTGTGGACTATAGAAATTTATGAAAAATAAATAATGTATGTTACATATCTCTGGAAATTACATCAACATTTAAAAGCATACAATAGAATAGTAACAACATCTATTACATAGGTTTGTGGAGAAAAACACAAAAAAATTAGCATTCCCGAATTAGTTTGTTGCAAAACAAAGGCTTCTAGACACAAGGAAAATCAAAATTTATCAAAGTATAGGTTTCTGGACACCCAAAAAGTCAGCATACAATAGAATAGTAACAACTCGTGCAAGACAAAAAAAAATTAACATACAATAGGACACAAAAAATGTAGCAGACTCAAATTAGTTTTCTTTGGAACAAACAAGAAAGGTTCCTGGACACCCAAAATTTAGTATACAATAAAGGCATTCCTGAATCAGTTTTCTTTGAAATTTATCAAAAAATAATAATGTGTGTTACATCTTTCTGGAAATTTAAATGCGTTTGTCATATAGACTGGGATTGGGCCTCCCGCAGACCATAAAACTAAATAAGTACAAGAATTAGGAATGTCGAAAGAAGAAGTGCGTAACGGTAGAGAGGAAGACCTGAAAAGAAGAAATTGGAAGTTATGAGTCTTTGGTTACAGTTTTCTATTTAAAGAGGTCATAACTGGATTGATAAAGAAAACAAGATGACAATATAGACTTAAACTGGATTGATAAAGAAAACAAGATGCTAGTATAGACTTACTATGAAGCTGATGTGTTTTTGTTGCTATCGTCGATGGTCCGTGGAGTCCTATCGATCAGTTGTTGTCCTTCCTGGACGAGGTTGTCCATTCTATGTTCGAACCATTCTTTGATTTATCTTTTCATGGGGGCCATGTTGATTTCATCCCAGATTTCTATGTCGTAAAGGTCATTTTCTAATTTCCTTAGATTCATTGAAATACTATGCAGACTCTGTTCAATTTCTTCATTGTGTGCTACATAGTTCAGTACCCAACGCTCATGTTCATCTAGATGATGTTCAAGTATGCCGTAAAATTTTTCGAAAGACAACCCCTTTAAAATATCAACTTGTTCATGGAAGGCTTCTTTGGTCATTGACAAGGATTTGAGAATTAAGTTTGGGTTTTAAACCTCGTTGTTACTTCCAGCTAAGTCTATTTGGATCAGGCTTTGGAATAAATCTTCCTTTTCTGATATGACTTGTTTACATGATTTGACAATGAGCTCCAAGTGGTTAAGTTTCTTTTTCCAACATGATTTTACTTTTTTGGTCTGCTTTGGGGAGGGGAGTTTCTCTTGTCTTCTTTTTAGTTCCGATGTGTTGACGACATAGTTGGAAAAATGGGTCAGCACCTTCTCACAGAAACTCTTATCATTTTTAAAATTCGCCTCCAAATGTTCTAGGAAATCATTTGCCTTATTTTCGAAGGAAACTAGATTTTGCGATGTTTCCCAGGCTTCAATAACTAGCTGCATTCTTTTATTGATGTTATTCTCTACAAGGGATCTAGAGCATGTAAGGAGGGTAGAGGATACTTTCATCTTGGTTGCAGTGGTAGCAGGCACAATTTTTGCTAAAGGACTGGAAAATTTTGGGGTTGCAATGAAAGCCTGCTCAAATTCATTGAGGCGCTCTTTGAGACTAGCATTTTCTATCTTTATTCCTCCAATGGAATCACAAAGAATTTCACCTATTACTTGGTGAAATGAGGAAATTTGGGATGACTGCATTTTCCTAAATTTAATCTCTGTACGATATTTTACTTTCCTGTTTGTTACATCTCTCTTTTCAATGACCATACTTTTAGATTGGCTATACAAAACAACGCTCTGGAATACGAAGGATTCATCTTAGTAAAAAAATTTAGTCTCAGATATTTCCACTGCGGATGACCCAATTTTCTACATGTGCTCAATTTTAATTTCAAGTTGCAGCTGTTCACTTTCAATTTCATGTTCCTCCGCCTGCCCTGCATTGTTTTTTCTCTTCTTCGTCAGTGGAAATTTGTGAGAACTATCAATTTTTATGTGAGGAGGGTTCGTATCTCCTCCTTCGTTTGAAGATTTATGGGTTGCTTTCTTGCTGGGGTGCGTCGTCGAAGCGATGCTCCATGATGTTTTGCTCTTGGGAGTGCTGGAGGAGGACTGGGTACTCTTCTCACTAGATACTTTTCCTTGTTGTCTATACAATTCAGTCACGCTTTTCAATGCCTCTGCGTCACAATTGACAGAAGCAGGATTGTTGTTGTCACTGTTCCTGTCTTCAGTCAGATGTTTATGGATAAAAGAGTTGTTAAATCCAACTTCCAGTAAATGTTCTCGAAAAATCCCATTAGGGTCGAACCCTTTTAGCCTTTCAACATACGTTAGGTTCAATTTCTATAAATGGTCCACAAACTCGTCAATCTTGTTGGCGTTTCTTCACACGAAGTCTCCGACTTTCCAGGGCAGAGGAATGAGTTGTTTTTTTTTCTTGTCATGGAAAAAATGCAACACGTGGTTGTATTGCCTTGCTATTTTTGCAACAAACATCTTGTCTGTGATGTGACATGGAAGGAAAGTAGGATATTCCTTAGAGCCAAAGACCATGAGGACACTGCGATTTTCATTTTGTTCAAGTGTGCCCTTCCTGTTCAAAAACTTTGTTGCCTGGCCAGACATCCGCAGAGCATCCTTGCCTAACAATAAATATTTGAAAACTGAGACAAAGCCATTAAAAACTTCACAAAAACAATGGGAGCCCTTGTGCCTCCACAGGGCCTTGTACCAGAATGTTACTGGGTCGAATCCATAGTTTATTTTATTGGAAAGAGAAATTTGTCTTGGCTGCACCTACGAAATGATTTCTTGTTGAAGATGCCTTGGCTTCCATCAATATTCATCGAAGGATCTGAGTGAATTTGTCCATCATCTTGTTCCTCTATTAGTTGAGGGCTTGCTTGAGTAATGTATTGAAATATCTCATACTCTGTCATCTCTCATTTCTTCCACCATGGGAGGCCGTTTGGGATGATGAGATTGATTGTCCTCAAGAAAAACTAGCTTGAGACCCAACTCTCTATACCTTGACCTCATCGAGGACATGCTCTGAGAAATGTTGATATTATGGTAGCCATGTGAGGTATATACCTCCACGTATAAACCTAACGAGAATAAAATATTATGGGAAGCAAGATGAAACGCTAATGAGTTGGCTAATAACCCTAGAAGACAAGTCAACTCAAGAGGATAATTTGTATTAGGTTATTAGCCTCTAAGAAAAGAATTCGGCTAGAAGAAATATTATATACTAAAGAATTAGTACCCAGAATGAGAAGTCGGCCCTGGCAGTCTGCCAGATTTAGTATAAATACAGGAGTTCAATCTTCATTTTGGATAGCATTCTCAGAACTGTAGAGCACACTTGTGCGCACTATAGTTGTGTAGTTTTGTGCGCAAGTCAGGAGGAGAGCTATTGTTGCAGCCGCTGCAGCTAGCAGATTTCGTTCTGGCTTGGACTATCTCTTGGTTATGGTTTGGACTATCTGATCAGATCTTGTTTGGTGTGCCATCCTTGGAGGAAGATGCACTACCCTTTGTTTGGCTATCTAGACTAGGGTTTGTTTTTGGAATGATTCTTTGTCAAGGTTAAGGTGCTCGGAGGGTGGCTTCGGCCTATGGTTGGGTGACAATAGTTATATTGTCTATGGTAAAACAAGCACATACGTCATATTCTAACAGGTTATGGGCCCTCACCTCCTTCATTCAATCTAATCGCTGGAAGGAAACATAGCCATAAGGGTATTAAGCTTGTTGAAGAGCTTCCACTAGGTCTTCTAGCAAGAGCAGTCACCAAAGCACTGCCGCTAGGGTTACTAATAGGTGTAGTTGTAGAAACCCTAATATTCTCGTTGAGGCACCTTAAGTGAAGGGATTGACCTAATTTGTAGATAGACCAGTGCGCCCTAGCCTAGCACATCTCTTGGTACTCTCAGCAAGCCAATATGTCAAGTTTGAGTTTTTGGTCAAATCTAGAGTTGACCAAGTCAAAGAAACCATGACTTACTCTATGAAGTCAGAAAAAAAGTTAGATGGAGCTTCTAACTTCATAGAATGGAAGACAAGGATTGACCTCATCCTTGCCAAGAATAAAGTGTTGGATATCGTGAAAGGAAAGATCGTGGCACTAGAGTTTGAAGAAGGTAAAGAGAAGGAACCACAGAATGTTGCAATTATGGAGAAGTTCAAAGATGGTGAAATCAATGCTATGAGTATCATAATGGACTTATAAAAGACCACTTGATACCCTTCATCTCCGATCTTGACTCATCGAAGAAGATGTACGATGCCCTAACAAAACTCTTCTTAGTCAGAAACTTTGGACAAGTAATGAGTCTGAAGAACGATCTCTGTGACATGAAGATGAATGATGATGACAGAATAACATCATACTTTGTAATAATCTCTCAGTTAAGAGATCAACTACAAGATATTGAAGAGATCATTTCAATGAAGGAATTGGTTAACATAGTACTCAATGGTCTTCCCAAGATGTGGGATGCATTTGCCGCGAGCATGAACACAAGGAAGGAGTATCCTACATTTGAAGAACTTTGGACTTGTTGTGCTCAAGAAGAATCAAGGATTGGTGAAAAAGAGAAACCCCAAAAGAAGTATGATGATCAAGCCTTCACAACAAGGTTCAAGGATTTTAGGAACAAAAGGAAGTTTGGCTCCATGAAGAAAACAAATCAAGAGAAAGATATGTCAAGGATACAATGCTTCAATTTTCAAAACTATGGTCACTATAAGAATCATTGTACCGAGTTAAAGAAAAGGAAGGAAACACACGAAGCATTAGTTTTCGAAGAAAGGGAATCCTCAAAGAAAGCCAAGCAGGACAAAAAAAACTTCTTCTTCTGAAACCAGGTAACAATACTCTTCATAGTTCTTGTACATACCATGTTTTCGGTACATATATTGCATATCTATTTCTTAGAAGATAATATGTTCAAAGAGAAACTAGACTTATGGAAGAACAAAAAGATAAGGACTTCTATCGCTATTACTATAAGACAAGCTGCAAGATAATTTGAAATCAGAAGGAAACCTAAAGAAGTAAAGACAGAAAGAAGTCAACAATCAAGAGGAAATTGGAAAAAGATTTGTAACACTTTGTAGAAGACAATAAGAATGTAGACGAAAGCGTGGAATCTTCTAGATGGAGGAAGCCGATTATATATTACCAAAAGAAGGGCATGCATGAAGCAAGGATTAGGAGAAAGCCAATCCTATGATCCATTGAAGATGATGAAATATATATCCATGCTAGCAGCCATGAAAAGAAACACATGTTCAGTTCGACCTTAGAAGAAGTCTTCTTCGAAGAGAAGCCCTAAAGTATCCCTAGTTTTCCATCCACATCCGTGATCCTATGATGAAAGAAAGAAGTGGAATATTTAAGGGCATGGAATCTTGTCGAAGATGCCTTCACTACCATCAATATTCATTGAAGGATCTGAGTGAATTTGTCCATCATCTTGTTCCTCTATTAGTTGAGGGTTTGCTTGAGTAATGTCTTGAAAGATCTCATGCTCTGTCATCTCTCATTTCTTCCACCATGGGAGGTCACTTGGGATGATGATAGTGGTTGACCTCAAGAAAACCTAGCTTGAGACCCAACTCTCTATACCTTGACCTTGTCGGGGACATGCTCTGAGAGATATTGATATTATGGTAGTTGCAGGAGGTATTTACCTCCACGTATAAACCTGACGAGAATAGAATATCCTGGGAAGAAATAAGAAACCCTAATGAGTTGGCTAATAACCCTAGAAGACAAGTCGGCTCAAGAGGATAAATTGTATTAGGTTATTAGCTTCCAAGAGAAGAAGTCGACTAGAAGAAATATTATATACTAAAGAGTTAGTACCCAGAATGAGAAGTCGGCCCTATCAGTCTGCCATATTTAGTATAAATACATAAGGATAGTCTTCATTCTGGCCAGCATTCTCAGAAATGCATAGCACACTTGTGCGCACTGCAGTTGGGCAGTTTTGTGCACAAGTCTAGAGGAGAGTTGTTGTTGCAGCTGCTGCAGCTAGCAGATTTCATTATGGCTTGGAATCTCTCTTGGTTATGGTTTGGACTATCTGATCAGATCTTGTTTGGTGCTCCATCCTTGGAGGAAGATGCGCTACCCTTTGTTTGGCTATCTAGCCAAGGTTTTTCTTCTGGAATGATTCTTTGTCAAGGTTAAGGTGCTTGGAGGGTGGCTTTGGCCTATGGTTGGGTGACAATAGTGATTTTGTCTATGGTAAAATGAGCACATCCATCATATTATAACAGGTTATGGGCCCACACCTCCTTTATTCAGTCTAATCCCTGGAAGGAAACATATCCATAAGGATATTAATCTCATTGAAGAACTACCACTAGGTCTTCTAGCAGGAGTAGTCACCTAATCACTGTCGCTAGGGTTACTAGTAGGTGCAGTTGCAAAAACCCTAATCCTCTCATTGAGGCACCTTAAGTGAAGGGATTGCCATAATTTCTGGATAGACCAGTGCGCCCTAGCCTAGCGCATCTCCTGGTACTCTCAGCAAGCCAAGATATCAAGTTTGAGTTTTTGGTCAAATCTAGGGTTGACCAAGTCAAAGTAGCCATGACTTACTCTATGAAGTCAGAAAACAAGTTAGATGGAGCTTATAACTTCATATTGTGGAAGACAAGGATTGATCTCATCTTTACCAAGAATAAAGTGTTGGATATCATGAAAGGAAATATCGTGGCACCAAAGTTTGAAGAAGGTAAAGAGAAGGAACCACAGAACGTTGCAGTTATGGAGAAGTTCAAAGATAGTGACATCAATTCTATGAGTATCATAGTGGACTCTATAAAATACCACTTGATACCCTACATCTCCCATATTGACTCATCGAAGAAGATCTACTATGCCCTAACAAACCTCTTCTCAGTCAGAAACTTTGGACAAGTAATGAGTCTGAAGAATGATCTCTATGACATGATGATGAATGATGATGACAACATAACATCATACTTTGTAAGAATATCTCAGTTAAGAGATCAACTACAATCTATTGAAGAGATCATTTCAGAGAAGGAATTGGTGAACATAGTACTCAATGGTATTCCCAAGACGTGGGATGCATTTGCCGCAAGCATGAACGCAAGGAAGAAGTATCCTACTTTTGAAGAACTTTGGACTTGTTGTGCTCAAGAAGAATCAAGAATCAGTGCAAAAGAGAAACCCCAAAAGAAGTACGATGATCAAGCCTTCACAACAAGGTTCAAGGATTTCAAGAACAAAAGGAAGTTTGGCTCCAGGAAGAAAAAAAATCAAGAGAAAGATATGTCAAGGATACAATGCTTCAATTGTCAAAAGTATGGTCACTACAAGAATCATTGTACCGAGTTAAAGAAAAGGAAGGAAACACATGAAGAATCAGTTGCCGAAGAAAGGGAATCCTCAAAGAAATCCAAGTAGGACAAAACAAACTTCTTCTTCTGAGACAAGGTAACAATACTCGTCATAGTTCTTTTACATACCATGTTTTCGGTACATATCTTTCATATCTATTTCTTAGAAGATAATATGTTCAAAGAGAAACTAGACTTATGGAAGAACAACAAGATAAGGACTGCTATCACTATGACTATAAGACAAGCTGCAAGATAAGTCGAAATCAGAAGGAAACCTAGAAGAAGTAAAGACAGAAAGAAGTCAGCAATCAAGAGGAAATTGGAAAAATATTTGTAACACTTTGCAGAAGGCAATAGGGATGTAGATGAAAGCGTGGACTCTCCCTAGATGGAGGGAGTCGATTATATATTACCAAAAGAAGTGCATGCATGAAGAAAGGATTAGGAGGGAGCCAATCCTATGATCCATTGAAGATGATGAAATATTTATCCATGGTAGCAACCATGAAAAGTACGTGTTCAGTTCAAACTTAGAAGAAGTCTTCTTCGAAGAGAAGCCCTAGATTATCCCTGGTTGTCCATCCACATCCATGATCCTATGATGAAATAAAGAAGTGGAATCTTTAAGGGCATGGAATCTATAAGAAACTCCATGGATCCAAGAGCTAAAGAGAAACATGAGGAAGAACATGAACATTCCAAGAAAGAAAGAGATGCCAGAACAACCAGTCATTGTATCGAGAATCACAAGATTACCAGCCTGAAATGAACACACTAAAAGAAATCAAGCATAAGTACTGAAAGTTGTGATGGAAAATAGTGTATGAAATACTTATGAATGTAAGCATTGCGAGATCCAAAACTGGAGGTTCTCCCAGGTGGAGGGAGAAGACTATGATGATTACTTATCCCAGTAAACCAGACATACCTCTACATGAGTGAGTATATCATCCGCAATATCCATGGATTGGAGTTTACATGCAAAGCAACCTCAAGGCTTTGAGATATATCAGAAAGAGACCCTTGTATGAAGATGGAAGAAGACAACTTGGTGGAGAACCTCCAATGCACAATAGAAGCATGGTGAAGACTTTCTATAACAAAGATATTGTATCAGAATGGTTACTCAGAAGCTCAGAATGATGGATCACTAATCCATGACAAACACTTATGACAACCAAAGAAGTATCACTTGGATATGTTCTAGTTTGACTCTTGCCACGATGTTGTGAGCTAGCAAGAAACAAAGAGGAATCTAACAATGATTGATTAG
This sequence comes from Picea engelmannii, assembly GCA_009831015.1. NCBI lineage: Eukaryota > Viridiplantae > Streptophyta > Pinopsida > Pinales > Pinaceae > Picea > Picea engelmannii. The sequence goes on from ML788950.1 coordinate 42,458, forward strand.
AGATATACGAAGCCTTCAGAGAATACCAGTGTTCTAGACAGACCAAAGTACATTGAGATCAAGCATTACACTCTTTGTGATAAATTCCAGAAAGGAGAAAGTGGTTCTCAAATATAAATCTCAACAGATGAGAAGATAAGAAAACATTTTTGTAAAGCCTCTATCCAAGATAGAAGAGTTTGTGTACTCAAGTTGGAGCTCGTGGAGACGACTTCCCTATTGAGAAAGGAGGAGATGAATCCTAGGTTGGGAGGGAACACTGATGTGTATTGATTTATGGATAGTCATTTTTCAGTTCGAAAAATGGTCCAAGATAAACAGTCCCTTTCCAGTTTGGAAAGTGGTTTGATATTTCTGACGAACAGGCATTTTCCAGTTCGAAAAATGGTCCAGATCAAACAATCATTTTCGTAATGAAAATGGTTCGATGGATTGTTGACGTACCATAGACAACGATTTCCCATTGTGTTCAACATGGGGAATGGTCTAGGGAAGTCTCTCTTCTTGAGGGTTACTCAAGAAGACTGGCTAGCCTCGCCAGACAATGATTTCCCATTGTGGTTAACATGGGGAATGGTTCGTTTTGGAGGTTGGTGCAGGACATTTATTTCCTTTGGAAATGGTCGGGACAATCATTCCTTAGGGAGTATTGATTCTCTCCAGGTTGCACTTTGTTTAGTGTCGGAGGAATGGCCCAGGGTGGGGAATGGTCCAGGTTCAACAATCAGGGACAAACATTCCTTAGGGTAGACTCATTCTCTCCAGGTTACACTTTGTTTAGTGTCGGAGGAATGGCCCAGGGTGGGGAATGGTCTAGGCTCAGAAATTAGGACAATTATTCTTCCTTGCTTGAGAAGAATAGTCCAGATAGCTCATCATTGATGTTTGACTTTTTGAGGGCAGATTCTCTTCCAGATCCCACAAATGTGAGTGGAAGAATGGTCCAAATGATTCAATTTATATCATAACAATGTTTTATGTGTAGGTTGATATCAGATGATTGTTATGGAGACTGTATGTCTCTGGACAATAGATGTATACTACTGTGGTGGATGTGCTCCACTGATTGTGATTATATTCCATTGATCAAGTATCTGTGTGCTACTTGGTGTGGTAGTGTACCACTGGATTGTAGTTGTGTACTACTATGGATAGATATTGTTGTGTTCTATTGAATGATATTGTTCTAATTGCCTTGAAAACTATCAAAAGTGTTGGAAATAATTATCATCTAGATGAATGATCAATGGACAAAAATTTCCCAGACGAAAAATGGTTCAGGACATTTATTCTTCTAGGACATATGTCTGGATTAGAAGAATGACTCTTGTGTCACTCTGTGGAGTGAGTGACTTATCCAACATCATGTCTGATTACTCAGATGGAGTATGGTTTCGAGAGATGGTGCAGTTGATGACACTGATAGCAATGATGGTGCTCATGATATAGTCATAAGATAGTATGTACGACTATGTTGATGCTACCGGGTGAATGCTATGTTTGTGCTCAAGAGAATTACCTGTAATGCCTCCCTAGCTAGGAGGGAGTGTTGATATTATGGTAGATGCGGGAGATATTTACCTCCATGTATAAACCTGACGAGAATAGAATATTTCGGGAAGCAAAAAGAAACCCTAATGAGTTGGCTAATAACCCTAGAAGACAAGTTGGCTCAAGAGGATAACTTGTATTAGGTTATTAGCCTCCAAGAGAAAAAGTCGGCTAGAAGAAATATTATATACTAAAGAATTAGTACCCAGAATGAGAAGTCGGCCCTGGCAGTGTGCCWGATTTAGTATAGATACAGGAGTCCAATCTTTATTTTGGCCAGCATTCTCAGAACTGYAKAKTAAACTTGTGCGCACTGTAGTTGGGTAGTTTTATGCGCAATTCTAGAGGAGAKTTGTTGTTGCAGCCGCTGCAGCTAGTAGATTTTGTTATGGCTTGGACTATCTCTTAGTTATGGTTTGGACTATCTGATCAACTCTTGTTTCATGTGCCATCCTTGGAGGAAGATGCGCTACCCTTTGTTTGGCTATCTAGCCTAGGGTTTGCTTTTAGAATGATTCTGTGTCAAGGTTAAGGTGCTCGGAGGGTGGCTTCGGCCTATGGTTGGGTGACAATAGTGATATTGTCTATGGTAAAACGAGCACATCTTCCATATTCTAACAAGAAATGACAAGGAAAAGACTGCTCTAATACTATTGATCCAGATTATGCTGAGAATGAAATGAGATACAAAAGAAAATGTAGCAGAAACACATAAATACAATGAAACCCAACTTCTATTAAAAAATATCAGAACACTATAGAACAAAAAGTAATTAAAACGGGATAGCTTATCTCTAAAGATAAGGAGATGTTGGCTACACTTAATTCACAACAAGCTTTACATCACACTCCATTGCATGCTTAAAAGACCTCCTTCACCTTGATTATATATGAGAGAGTGAGAAGAGAGTAATTTCCATGATGTATGTGGGATAAATTGGTGTAAGTTTACAAAATTCCATAGGCATGTAAAACACTAGGACTTCCTGGGAGGTCACCCATCCCAGTATTAATCTAGCCCAAGCACACTTAAATATGGAGTTCTAACAAGATCTAATGCATTAATGTTGTAGGAATTACATTACATTACAAATGGAGATGACATTACATTACATTCCCCATCAAAAGGGTGAATATCATGGTTTATCAAAACCATAGGCTCATAAACGTTGATTCAGTGGAGAAGGTGGATGGCCACCGAGATCCACCTAGATCAATATCGCAGGTCACCCAAGTTGACTTGGTGACAGAAATTGTGAATAAGACCTGCAAGAGGCAAGCCTGCAGATGCGATAAAGGTTGATTGGTGCGAGTTTTGTGGGGCTATCTAGGTGGACGTAGTTCACTTTGGCATTTCTTGTACTATTGTAATTGAGTTGTGGTAGTGATTGAGCTCCCATCATTATATCTTATATCATATGTAACATTCTCATACATGTATGAATAAGGGTGTTAGGCACTTGTTTTGAGTGCCTCCCATCCCCATGTCTTGTGTACTTGTGTGGATGTTCTATGTATTTGGATGTTCATGTTCTTTGCATAACTTGTGATTTGGATAAATGTAACATTAGCTAAGTATAGTATTTCTATGGAACTTTTGAGGCCATGGTTGGATGTGTGCTTAGTATGCTTGTTGGGTAACTTAAATTGAAAAGAACTTGGTGTATCTAATGTTGGATCATGTTGTCATTGATGTCAAAGGAACAATGTCTTGTCATAGTATATTGATGAAGTATGTATTGTCATTGTTGTAAGTGAATGGATGTCAAGTGAAGGCATTGATAAATGAAATCATGCATAGATGAAGATGGATCAATGTCTTGTCATTGATATATGATGCATAAATGATGTCATGCATAGATGAAGATGGATCAATGTGTTGTCATTGATATATGATGCATAGATGAATGGATGCATTAATGTATTGATCATTGCATCATGTGGTCATGCATAGAATCAATGACAAAGGGACAATGTCATAGTGATGTATTGTCATGGGTTATTCCAGTTGGATTGATGTAAATATGACTCATTATTGTCTTGTCATGGTTGACATGAAAGTACAAATGGATGAACTCCAAAGTGGTCCCCTTATGGTGAAATCCCTCATGGGAAGACGCTTTGCGGTTGAGTTATCCTAGAAGTATGGTTAGATAACCCATGATTAATTGTGGTATAATGAGATAAAGATCAATGAATTTGTTGTGATAGTGTTTTTCATGCCATTTCCGATCTGGAACGTCACATAACTTCTCACAGTTTGAGAGTTATGGCCTTGTGAAGTTGGAGGACCCTCGTGTGTTGGCTAGAAGCCCCAAAAGGTCAAAGAAGTCAAAGTATTTACAAAGAAGAAATTATTTAAATAATAAACTGAAGTGATGAAGTCAAAGAAGATTTTTCAAATAATAAAGTTAATGGAGAACTTTATAATTATGGAAAGTGGTTATACGTGGGTTAACCTTAAAATAAGAAAAGTGGGTTAAGTGGACAAGTGGCCATGTGAACAAAGCGGCTAAGTGGACAAATTTGGATAAAGGTGGCTATATGGACAAAGTGGTTATGTGGATGCTTCTAAGGAAGCTACTTGGAGAGTATAAATAAGAGAGCAAGGGTCTCTTGTTTGATAATCTCTCTTGAGCATATATTGAAGATCTATTATGAGTAAGAGACTGATTGAAATTTCTCATGGACGCATCTAAGTTTCCGTAAGTCTAAGATCTTGATGGCGAAAGTTTCGGAAGTTCATAAACCCTAGTTTCTGAAGGAGCACACGGGCTGCAGTGAGACAGAGCGCATACATATGCGGGCTATAGTGAGGCAGGGTGCGTACACATGCAGGCTGAAGGAGATTAGAGAGCGTACAATTGAAGAAAGTCATGGAGACCTGAGTGTGAGCTGGTGCTAGGTTCCTGAAGGCTGAAGCAAGTTCTATAGCTGCATTCTATGGGCTTAGATCTCCCATAGAAGTTTTGGTATGGTTACGTGATTATTTTGATGGATACTCTTGATCATGGTATGGTGAATTCTTAAGGCATTCTTGGTATGGTTGTTGTGATATGGTTTATGTTGGTTGATTGATAGAGTGAGCAACACTCTTATGTTTCAGTACTGATATGGTTTCCATAATACACTGGTTTCTTATACATGATTAAGTAGCATTCATATTGTATGGTTGAGGAGCATGAGTAAGTTATTGGAGAGCATAGATGTGTTGTGATTGGTTATGGTACAGATTGAACAGTGAAAAACAGAAGTGGATCTGACTAAACGCTGAAGAGGATCTGAGTTTTTCAAGGAGAGAAAACCCTAGTTATTTAGGAGGCACACATAGGCTGCAGTACAGATAGGTCGCATACATATACGGGCTGTACTATTGGCAGGGCACGTACATACGCGTGCTGCACTACTGATAGGTCGCATACATGTTGACAGATTGGTCTCTGTTGAGGATTGAATCCTCTTCTTAGTTGGCGCTGAGTTGTGTAAGCTGAGTCTTTCATTGCAGAGCTGGTGCTTTTGTGAAGTTGATACTCTATTCAGTTGTTGCTGATAAACCCAAGGATTGTAGTCCATAATAAAAAGAAAATTGTACATACATCTTGTGTACTTTGTGGTGATGGCTTACTGATGATATATGTTGTTGTTATTTTTTGTTGATATATGTTCACATACAAGTGGTTATAAATGACAGTTATAAGTGATGAGTAAATGGTGATTGCTAACTAAGGAGTTTTTGTGAAGGGAAGTTGAAAAAGAGCCCTACATCGATTCACCCCCCCCCCCTCTTAGTGTGGTCAGTGTGTCCAACATCTAACTTGTTGTAGCTTAATGCAAAGTTATGGGCAGATCTTGAGTGAAGAGGCATAAGTTTTTTGTAATGAGCATGGTGTGGAATAATTGTGGCGATCAAGGCAAGACAGTGTTGGACGACCGTAGGTGCCAGAGCGACTTGTGGACACAAAGTCGTCGCAACAAATTCTGGTGAACTGCAAGTCTATGACATTAGGTCTCCTTTGGATAGGCATCACTAGGGTTTGGAAGGACGAATAAATAAATTCAAGCTAGAATGCTCAAAACACCTACCAATAACCACCGCCAATCTGAAGGATTTATGAGAAGGGTTGGAACCCATGGTGAAATCATGGCCATATGAAGAGAAGCAAGGCTCCAAACTAAAAACATTGTCCTATAGTTAACCCAATTTGATGCCTACAAAAGAATGACTAGAGGAGAGAAGTAGACCTTCAAAGCCACCTCAAAACCTTTCTCGTTCGTACCTAACATCTCTGACTTATTTGATAACTTCCAAAACTATAATTTTGGAAAGTTGTTCCAAATTAAAAATGAATTGATCTGTAAATTGTCGCAGATATTCTACTGGACAATTTGTCACAACAAATCTAATAAAAACACTGAAGTATTTACCATGAAGGTTAATTTCCTTTAGATCTCAAATTCTTTAATTACTTGTTTTTTTCTTAAACGTATACACAAGATATAATCTGAGAAACTCAATACAGGAGAAAACCTAACTAGAAGGTGAGACCACTCTATTCTATTTTCTTCAAATGCAAGTACAAAGAAAGAGACACTCTCTATGGAGTTGCTTTTGACATTGTGCCCTGTATGGCTGCTACAACATATCATGATATTTCCTCCTCTGTTATTCTCTCAAAATACCACTTTGATGTGCTCCACTCAACTATGGAACAAATACAATGCTAAATAATGGAACCCCTTCTCCTCCTAGCAATATGATATTTAACATAGCTTGATAGTCATCTAGGGGTAGGGTTTTGACTTACTGAACCCTCAATTGTGATAAGGTTTTGGTTTTTCTAGAATCTTCTTGAAAATGCACATGTGGCTAGCCCCATATGCGTAAGTAATAAGTAACAAGCGCTGATGTGACATGCTCAACGTAGTAGGTCAACTTGCAAGAGGCATAATTTTTGCATACGATCTTTGCTTGAAGCATTTGATGCATCGTTGGAAAGGTCTTGAAATGTAGGACACTGTCAAGGGTGTGTGCTTAAGTTATAGATACTGTAACTCCAAAAAATCATATTTAATGCCTCAAAATAGTTTCGAAAGGTTTAAGACCCCAAGTTTAAAAACTAGACCCTGCCACTAAAATAACCGAGCAATAAGATTCCTCCAATTTTATCCACTCTAAAAACATGAAATAAATGACAAATAATATAAATATAATTATCTAGTCGAGATCATAAATTGTGCATCACCTTAATTATAAACAAGTCACTGAAATTTAGGATAGTGCATAATGAACCTTCACGTCATTAAAGTTGTAATTCCGACTCCGTTGCTTCAATAGTGAATGCCAAAAGTTAAGAACGAACCTTCGTTGCAATTCCTACTCCGTTGCTTCAATAGTGATGGCCAAAAGTTATCTTCGTGGCAATTCCAACTCCGTGGATATTACCGGGCAATAGACTCGGTATGAACTTCAATGTGAGTGCCAAATGTGAAGACATTACCGGGCAATACGGTAGCACATTGAAGTTACCGTATTGCCCGGTAATGTGAGACATTATTATAATGTCAAAGTGCCTGAGCGCCTACAGAGCGCAATTAGCATCTATCTGAAAGGCGTCAATATGACTATATCACATATTAGACACATCAGCCCGGTAATGTGAGACATTATTATAATGTCAAATGCCTGAGTGCCTCAGAGCGCAATTAGCATCTATCTGGAAGGCGTCAATATGACTATATCACATATTAGACGAAAGACTCCCGATGTGACATCCGGAAATGAGATCCCCCAAAATGAATAGTGTGGGCACATATTAGACGAAAGACCCCCGATGTGACAGCCGGAAATGAGACAATCCCAAAGGAATAGTATGTTTCTTTTTTCAAAGACAAGTCTGACCAAAGGAGGATAAGTTTTCTTTTTTCAAAGCAATACGGTAACTTCAATGTGCTATCGTATTGCCCGGTAATGTGAAGTTGTTTGCTTTACTTGTTCATTCCTTCTGATGACGGGCATTGCCCGGTAATATCTTCCCTTTTGGCCTTCAACATTAATATATTTTGTTCTGGGCGCCATGTTTCACACRTTGAAGTTCATACCATTGGAGTTGCGTTCGACTTCCGTTCCGCGGGCACGCCATACAGAGGAAGCCGACAGCGATTCTATTTGGGGACACGCCATTGCTCACTCAGTATATCCAGTTCCGCCATCGATCATTGTAAGTTCCTGCAGCCTTTGTCAATGCAAGCTTAATATCTATAAATTATTCTAAATTACTTGACATGGCTTCTCAAATGGAGTTACTAACTGAATGCTCGCTTTGATTTGGACTATCAGGTTCCTCATGGCAACAATCGCTGCAGATCATGATGTTGTACCGGACGAGAGTGTGGGGAGTGTCGTATCCGACAGGGATGGACAAATACTGCAGTTAGAGCCAAACACTGCAGATAATACTGCTATTGAGATGGCTGACCTGCAACAGCAGCAAATGGAAATTAATGATGATAATCCGCTGCTTATTACCCACGATAATGGACAGATTTCACGTCCAGAGGCCGCAGATCGTACTGTTATTGAGTCAAATCCAGAGCATGGCAACGATAGATGGCATATAAAAGACATAGCAACTCTTTTCTGCGGCGTTCATGGAGTGATTCTCCCTCTCGCCTCTTTTATGCATGGACAAGAAGTCCCTCCTGTGGTAAGGCATACTATAGTCTTTCTGTCAGCGCTGACGTCCAGCGCTGCCTTTCTTGGCCTCCTGGTCATATGTTTTCGAGAGTTCAGTCTTAAGAGAGACGGACGGCCACTTCGAGATTCCCTAGTTGAAAACCGGTGTTGGGTTACAAGAAATATAGCACTTGTCTTGATCTTTATAATGTTTTCAGCGGGCCTTTTTATCATCTGCAATTGGTTACTTCAGCCCCGCCACCACTAAATCTGAGCAGCTGAGACTAAGGTATATCGCGCCATATAGACGTTGTTGTTATGGTTTATAGTTAGGTGTGTTTGACTGAATAAAGTACATAGATGCTATATATACAGAGCATATAACAAGGAAGGAAGTTGATCAGCTTTCAAAAGTAGCACTTGCAAGGAAGGAAGTTGATCAGCTTTCAAAAGTAGCACTTGCAAGGAAGGAAGTTGATCAGCTTTCAAAAGTAGCACTTGAGGAGGATCGATGGTATACACTATGCAGTGGTTATTGAATTACATACATAAAACTTTGATAGATTAGATATCAGTTAAAGTACATAGATGTAAGGGTAAATAAACTGTTTTTTGTTTTTTGGTTTGTGTATTGGATATGTAATTTTCGAGGCTATATACTACAGAGTTTACATTTAGCTCCTGTAATATGTATTATGAATAAAAGTGACTGCAATATAGTATATAGCATCAAAGGACCTAATAGGTCTGATCTATTTTGACACTTATTGTATCAAAACAATTGTATTTTTTAATATAAGTTTTTTTTTTTTTTCAAACAGGTACATAGATGCTACTGCTCTCGTTTATGATTAATTGTGTTTAATTATTATTGATTTTGATTAAGCATAATTTATAATTTATGATTAAATTCTACTTTGTACTAGTGGAAGTTATATATTAAAAAAATATAAAAAATATTTTAGAATACAATGATACTTTAAATTACAATGTATAGAGATATTGATACATTTTAAATCTTATTTCAATAAAATTGAAAGTAAATGGAGGACAATGTTTCTCAAACTTTAATATCCATAAATATTTCATTAGAAAATGAGAAACAAAATTGAAAATACATATATACAATTTTAACATATTTTTAAAATTAAACTTTAGTATATAAACTTTAAACGTCTTTGTAAATTTGAAGTATTTTTCTTTTTTTATTGGAAAAAACAAAATAGTACTACTCTTCTAATATGAAAATACAATAAAAGTCAATGATATGGTTGGTTGATATCAACTACAAAGTGGAGGAAATGCTTTGAAGGAAAACATACATGCATTAAAAGTTTTTCATATCCACAACTATAAAGTGGGTATTATTAAGTTTTTTTACTTAATTAATTTTTGAAATAATATTTACCTGTACTTTAGTCTGAGTTTTATAGTGATATTTTGAATAAATATAATGAAAATATAATTTAAATGTAGACAGAAAACCACACAAGTGAGATGGAGCTCACAAAACTTGAATTATTGAGAGAAAACAAATACATTTATAGTTAAATAACATATTAGATCACACTCTTATTAATGTGGATCTCAAACCACCCACAAACGCAATGTGGGTTCTTATGAAACAAAATCAAAACATCATTCTAATTTTAATATATTCTAGAAGCTTCTTCATTATTCTAACATCCCCCTTTAATGGAGAAATGGATTTTCTACGACACCTAACTTGCTTCTAAAAATTTCAAACTTGAGTTATATCAGCCACATTATCATTAGTATTACAAAATATCAAACCAATTTCGTTTGATTCAATCTTTTCTCTCACAAAGTGATGTTGTAGCTCAATGTGTTTTGATCTTGCATGATATATTGGATTGTGTGACAACTTGATAGCACTTTGATTGTCATAGTTGATGCATGTTGGAACATTTTTCTCCTCGTCGACATCTGCAAGAATTCTCCACAACCAAACAGCTTCACAGGTAGCACTGATCAAGGCTTTATACTCACATTTTGTTGACGAAAAAGAAACAATACGTTGCTTCTTGCTACACCATGATACAACCTCTGATTCTATATGAAATGCATAGCCTGAGGTAGATATTCTATCATCAGGATTTCCTGCCCAATCTGAATCAGTAAAACCTGTTAGATCAACATCAAATTCATCAGTATACATAATACCAAAATTTATTGTTCCTTTCAAGTATCATAGTACTTTCTTTGCGGTTTTCCAGTGACTCTCAGAAGGCTTAGCCGTGAACTGACTAAGAATGCTAACTGAGTATGCAATGTCTGGTCTCATAGTGGTGAGATAGTTCAAACTTCCTACCAACTGACGATATAAAGTACCATCTGCCTCTTTAGTTCCATCTTCACTGTATAACTTTGCATTATGTTCTAAGGTAGTTGACATAGTTTTACATTCACTCATATTGATCTTTCTAAGAATTTCTTTTGTGTATTTACTTTGAGTGATTAATGTTTTACTAAGCTCTCTCCAAACCTCAATCCCTAAACAATAATGCAATTCACCAAGATATTTCATTTCAAATTCTTGAAACAACTAAATTTTAATCTCTTCAATTAACTTGCATGCACTAGCAGTAATAATGAGATCATCCACATATAAATATATTAAAGAAACATTTCCTTCTTCATCTTTCTTAACATACAGGTTAGGATCATTTTTTCTTTTCACAAACTTATTCTGATAAAAGAAGGTATCTATCTTTACATACCATGATATCGATGTCTTTTTCAAACCATATAAGACTTTACTTAACCTACAAACTAGATGCTCCTGTCCCTACTTGATAAACCCTTCAAGATGAACCAAATAAACCTCTTCTTTTAATTCACCATTCAGAAAAGCAGATTTGACATCTAACTGATCTATTTTCCAATTATGTTTTGTAGCTAAGGAAATCAGTACTCTAAATGTACTCAATTTAGTTACTGGTGCAAACGTATCTTCATAATCAATTCCCTCCTTTTGTGAATATCTTTTTGCAACTAATCGTGCCTTATATTTATCAATGCCACCATCTGCTTTAAATCTAAATGTATACAACCATTTTCTTTCAATAGGGACTTTGTTTTCAGGAAGTTCAACTAATTCCTATGTTTGATTTTTCATAAGGGAGTCATATTCATCATTCATAGCATTTGTCCACTCTTCATGTTATTTAGCTTGATCATAGTTTACAGGTTCTACAACATTCATTACATGAGACATCAATGTATAATCTTTGTACTTTATAGGTGGCTGAGTTTGTCGTGATGACCTCCTTGGTCCTTCATTGCTTTTATCTCGTCTACTTCTCTGTGGAGACTCTTCTCCACTTGACGTATCCTGACTTCTTGAAATGTCCATACTTCTTTTATTTTGTTCTCGAACCTGTACCTGTTCATGTTCTTGTTTAACCATTGCATTTATTTTGACATGCTCATCACTATCATTATGCCAAGCATCTGCATCATTCATTGTATCAACTCTATCTGCATTCTCATCAAACACTACATCTCTACTTGCAAACAATTTATGTGAGATGGGATCAAACAATTTGCATGCTTTTTTATCAATACAATACCCAATAAAAACACACTTGATTGACTTCGCATCAAGTTTTCTTCTCTCATCCTTTGGAATATGTGCAAAGGCAGTGGATACAAATACTCTTAAATGACCGACATCAGGTGTATAACCATCTCAAAATGGGTTTGGAAATCTAATTTCTTAGTTGGACTTCGATTCTTTAAAAACATAAGTATTGACGACTTCTGCCCAAAAACCATTAAAAATGTTTTTACCTTGAAGCATACTGGGAGCACACTCCACAAGTGTTTTGTTCCTTCTCTCAGCAACACCATTCTGCTGAGGTGTAAGAGGTACTGTAAATTGTTGTTGGATCCCATGAAATTTACAATAACTTTTAAATGCACCTGATGTATATTCACCACCCTGATAAGATCTGAGAACTTTAATATATTTTCCTATCTATTTTTCAGTCATAGTTCTGAATACTTTAAAATACTCAAATACATCAATTTTTCTTCCTATGAAATAGACCCATGTATATCTAGATATATCATCAACAAAAATAAGAAAGTAGAAAGCACCACCAAGTGATCTAGTTTGCATAGGTCTGCATACATTAGTATGAATTAATTCAAGTATATTTGTTTGTTTTTTCTCAGTATGTATGTTAAACTCCTCTCTATGTTGCTTACCAAGTGCACATGCTTCACATGGAAAATGATCATTCTTCATAACAAGAAGACCTTCTACCATAGTTTTTCTTTGAAACAACATCAAATCATTGTAATTTAGGTGCCCATACATGTGGTGCCATAACTCTTTTGTTGACATTGTTGTGGATGTCAATGCAACATGATGGTTCATTGTCACATCCAAATTATACAATCCACCAACCCTGGTACCTGTGGAAGCAACCCTGTAGTGATCCTGGATATCTTTTACAACACACCTCAACTTACCAAATTCCACTGTTAGATTATTATCAGTGATAGTTGAAACAGATATCAAATTCTTTTTAATACCAGGAACATACATCACATTATGAATCTAGCTCAATTGTCCATTAGGTAAGTTCACACTTATCACTCCAAAGCCTTAGACTTTATGTGCTTTGTTATCTCCTAAGTAAATGTGTGTGCCATCAATTTTCTCATAATATTCATCATATCATTCTTTATTACAGGTCAAATGAGTTGATGCACCAGAATCTATGAACCATACATTCTCATCATCAGTTTCAACAAACAACCCATCTTTAGAAATAAACAACTTAAGATTTTTAAATCCATCATTGACTGAAGTGTCTTTATGCACAAAATTTCCATTAAGCCATTTATATCTTTGATTTGATTCATGATTCTTTCTTCTATAGAAATATTTAGCAAGATGTCCAGGTTTTCCACAATATTCACATTCAATATTTCTCTTAACATAAGAATTAGGATGTGTCACACCTTTCTGCTTTTTTTGAAACCATCCTTTGTTCTTGTCCCACGGTTTACCTCAGTATGATTTTTTACCTCTTGCAATCAAAGCCAAATATGAGCCACTTGAGTCCAAATCATAATTCTTCATTCTTTATTCCTCTTGAAGAATAATACCAGACAATTCATCAAAAGTAGGGGGTGTTGGTCTAGCTGAGAGTGTTGAAATAAAGACTTTACAATCTTGCACTAAACCCTTAAAAGCAATTGTTACTAAATCACTACTGGAAACCTTTTCACCATTGTCACCTAACTTATCACTTAAATCTTTAATTCTGGATACAAAATTACTTATGCTTTCATTGGCTTCCATTTTGATAGATAATAGCTTAGTTTTTAAAAATAAAATCTGGTTTACAGTCTCTTATATGAGGAATGATGTTGTTATTTATGGACATACATAGCAGCACTTTCACTTTCATCTCTCGTCTATTCTAATCTGGAATCGAGGAAGCAACAATGGGTTTGGTCTCACTGGCTCATCTCCTTTGACAAGCGTCCATAGACTATATGCCTCTAAAATGGTGGTAAGCTTAAACTTCCAGTTTACATAATTCTCGCCATCAAGTTTAGTGGACTCATTTAAATAAGAATCAACAAGAGGGGTTTCCATCTTCTACCACAAATGATTCAATGATTATTCACCAATTTAAAGAAACAACACAGAACTGACTAATACCTTGTTGGCTCCTTCTCTGCTACAGAAAAGTTCCTTCTCGTCAGTCTCTTATTTATGAGCACATACGTAAGCCAATGATACTCAATTGTATCACACAGAAAAAATGAGTGGGGGGCGACGATTATACCCACTGAAACCAGTCACACTTCCACCTGTGCATCCGTTGGAACCTCAGCAACACCCAATCAGACAACATGTCCACGGTTCCACAATTTTATAGCACTCTAGGGATCAACTGAAGTAGCAACACACCCACGGTTCCAGCAGTGAACAGGGATCAATGCAACGAAAAGAAGAAGTTGACGATAAGGAAGTCTCGATCTACAACAACAATCACACACGGGCAAATATGTGAAGGGATTGCAAGAAACACAAAAATACAACGCAATATTTATATGAGAATGATACTGCAATGCAACACTCTCTATTCTTGGGAATGCAGATCACAACCTCTCTAGATACCAATCCCTCTAGATCACAGACCTCTCCTTAAGAATGCAGATCGCAACAATCAACAGCTCCTTCACCGCACCATATTAACATAACATACAACACCAATAACAAACCCAACGAACACTCCACGCAATCAATCAACACTCAGCTCTTGTACGTGCCCACACACCAATTGACGGCTCTCACAATGGTTGCGACTTCACAAATAATGGCAGTGTGGTTCCTCGGAGTGGTTTTTAACCTCTGCTCTGATACCAAATTAAAACTTAGACATAAAACCACACAAGTGAGACGAAGCTCACAAAACTTGAATTATTGAGAGAAAGAGAATACATTTATAATCAAATAGCATATATTAGATCACACTTCTATTAATGTGGATCTCAAACCACCCACAAACGCAATCTGCGTGCTTATGAAACAAGCTCAAAACAACATTCTAATTTTAATATATTCTAGAAGTTTCTTCATTATTCTAACGAATATTTGTAAGATGTATTTGTAATAATGGAATAAATATTTTTACATTTTAATTTAATATAATTATAATTTAAAGCTCTTGGTTTAGGAAACTGGTTCCCAAGCTCCCATTTCCTTGATGTTGAAGCTCCCAAAAAGCTCCCAAGTTCCCAACCAATTGGGGATGTTACCAACCAGTTCCCAAGCTCCTAAAACTTCAAAAACGAGTTTTAGAGATGCTGGAAATGATGGTAGTGGTTCTCATGCAACTATGATTAAATTATTTTACTAAGATGAATTATTATTAATTATTATTATTTTCAATGTTTGATTTTAATTAATTTTATATGAAAATCTTTATTTCAATATTATTGATTTTGATTAAACATAATTGTAATTTATGATTAAATTTAGTTTAATAGGTTGAATTAATATTATTTGCAATGTTTGATTTTAATTAATTTTATATGAAAATGTTTAACTTTGATTGAACGTACTTAAGTATAATTAAATATTTTAACATATTTATAAATTTATTATTAAATATTTATTAATATTTATCATTAAAAATATTGAATATGTCTATATATATTTGTCTACCTTTGTGTTGAATCGGGGAATACAAGATTTAGTGGAATTATTTTTGTTAACTTTTATAATAGTTGAATCTACTTCAACTTTTTGGTGGCCTTGGTTTTAGTTGCAAGTTCATGTTGGTGTTTAATGTTTTCTCTTTTTTATTATGGAAAAATGGTAATAGCATTTAAACAAATTGCAACCCTAAGATTAAAAGAGTTCTTAGCTGCACACACATTCACAATCCTTGTAGCTGCACACACATTCACAATCCTTGCACATTTTAAGGTGGGTTCCAACAATAATCTAATCCTTTGACATTATGTCCTCTAATATAAATGCATTTGTGTTACTTGTAATTTGAAAAACACCTATGGAATGATAGGAAAACCAATGAACTAAATAAAAATATATCAAAATCTTCTTATTGTAACTTGTGATGTTCCACACACAATGCTTTCTTGGTACGGTGTTGTGATTTTTCACACACAACACTTTGTTGTATTTTTTGAGATTTAATGGAGATAAAGAGAATTGAAGGGAACCACTCCAAAACCTTAATTAATAATAGAAAGATATACTAGATCTAGGGTAGGGTAACAAAACCTTAAGAGAAAGAAAAATAATCTATAAAGAGATTTGTTAAAGAGAGATAAAAATCCGAACACAAGAGATTGCAAGACCTTTAGGGGAATAACATTATTAAGAATGAGAGTGAATCACTTAAAGGTTACAAACACAAGAATGGGTGCTTTTCCCAATTAGGGTTTTGAGCCTACATGTATAAGGTTACCCTTAGCCACATAATATGACAGTAATGATTAAAAATTAAAGTTGGTCATGGAAAAAAGTGGAGATAACACCACAATTCTCAATATTTCTCCTTAATATGAATAGAAGACATTACATCACATCCTTGTTTAACACTAAACAAGGGCCATGTAGAGAAGACATTCCATCACAACCTTGTGAATGCCATACTTTTCCCTCTAGTATCTAGTCACGGCCTTTGGTAGTATAGGCCATGCAGTGGAGTGTCAGTGGTAGATGAAACATTAGTTCAACATGTATATTATCAACCTTGGTGAGAGGGGCCCATGGTATAGAAGGATTCTTGGTGTACGTAGATTTGTCTACGAATAAACAAATCTCCTAATTGGCCTGATTAAATCCAATGATAGATGGAGGAATATATCCCTACATGTTTCTCCTAGATTCAATTAATACAATCTAACATGCAAAGGAAAACTTACCTTAAAATGTAGGTTGTCCAACGTATCCTTTGAACTCTTTTAGATCCAACTCCTATGAAGTTTCTCCACCTATTTACCTGCACATCAAATAACCAACAAAACCTTCCTCAAACCTTATGATATAACAAAATAAGATTTGCATGAAAGAAACTATAATATAATAGCTCAAGTTCTATTAAGATTTGTTAATATTATGGTAGCTATGGGAGGTATTTACCTCCACGTGTGAACCTGACGAGAATAGAAGACTCCAGAAAGAAAGAGAAACCCTAATGAGTTGGCTAATAACCCTAGAAGTCTTGTCAGCTCAAGAAGATAATTTATATTAGGTTATTAGCCTCCAAGAGAAGAAGTCGACCAGAAATAATAATAATATACTGAACAAACACATATCCAGAAGGAGAATTCGGCCCCAACAAATCTGGCAGAACCAGTATAAATATAGGGCGCCAGTTCTCATTTGATAACATCTCAGAATTGTAGTTCCCAGTTTGGTGCACACTGCAGTTCCCAGTTTGGTGCGCACGTGTGGAGGAGAGCTATAAGTGCAGCTGCTGTAGCTAGCGGTTTCAGAATTAGCTTGGACTATCTCTTGGCTAGGGTTTGGACTATTTGATCAGCTATTGTTGGTGCACTATCCTTGGAGGAATATGCGCTACACCTTGTTTGGCTATCTAGCCTAGGGCTTCCTTCCAAAGTAATTCTCAGTCAAGGTTAAGGTGCTCGGAGGGTGGCTTCGGCCTATGGTTGGGTGACGAGGGTATCGTCAGTGGTAAAATGAGCACACCATCTTCTATATTCTAACAGTTTATGGGCCCACACCTCCTTCATTCAGTCTAAACACTGGAAGGAAACATAGTCACTAGGATATTGAGCTCGTTGAGGAACTGCCGCTAGGGTTACTAGCAGAAGAAGCTCCCAACACACCGTCACTAGGGTTACTAGCAGGAGCAATTGTAGAAATCCTAAACCTCTTGTTGAGGCACCTTAAGTGAATGGATTGACCTAATCTCTGGATAGATCAGTGCACTCTATCCTAGCGCATCTTCTGATACTCTCAGCAAGCCAAGATGTGAAGTTTGAATTTTGGTCAAATCTATGGTTTGACAAAGTCAAGCAAGCCATGACGAACTCTATGAAGTCTGAGAACATGTTAGATGGAACCTCTAACTTCAGAGCATGGAAGACAAGGATTGACCTCATCCTTGCCAAGAATAAAGTGTTGGATATCGTGAAAGGAAAGATCGTGAAGCCAAAGTTTGAAGAAGGAGAAGAGAAGGAACCGCAGAATGTTGCAACTATGGAGAAGTTCAAAGATATTGACATCAATGCCATGAGTATCATAGTGGATTCTATAAGAGACCACTTGATACCCTACATCTCCCATCTTGACTCATCGAAGAAGATGTACGATGCCCTAACAAATCTCTTCTCAGTCAGAAACATTTGACAAGTTATGAGTCTGAAGAATGAGCTCCGTGACATGAAGATGAATGATGACGACAACATAACATCATACTTTGTGAGAATCTCTTAGCTAAGAGATCAAATACAAGCTATTGAAGAGATGATCTCATATAAGGAGTTGGTAAACATACTACTCAATGGTCTTCCTAAGACGTGGGATGCATTTGCCACAAGCATGAACACAAGAAAGGAGTATCCGATAATTGAAGAACTTTGGACTTGCTGTGCTAAAAAAGAATCAATGATCAGTGCAAAAGAGAAACCCCAAAAGAAGTGCGATGATCAAGCCTTCACAGCAAGATTCAAGAACTTCAAGAACAAAAGGAAGTTTGGCTCAAGGAGGAAGCAAAATCAAGAGAAAGACATTTCAAAAGTACAATGCTTCAACTATCAAAAGTATGGTCACCACAAGAATCATTGTCCCGAGCCAAAGAAAAGGAAGGAGAAACGCAAAGCATCGATTGCCGTAGAAAACAACAAGACAGAAGCAAGAGAGCCAATTATACACTGCAGAAGACAATAAGGATGTAGATGGAAGCGTGGAATCTGTCAGACGGAGGGAGCCGATTATATGCACTCTTACATGAAGCAAGGGTTAGGAGGGAGATAATCCTATGATCCATTAAAGATGATGAAATATATATTCATGGTAACAGCCATGAAAAGACAGTACATGTTCAGTTCAACCATAGAAGAAGACTTCTTCGAAGAGAAGCCTTAAAGTATTCATGGTTGTCCATCGAGATTCGTGATCCTATGATGAAAGGAAGTAGTGAAATATCTAGGGCATGGAATCTATAAGAAACTCCATGGACCCAAGAGCTAAAGAAAAACATGAAGAAGAACATGAAGATTCCAAGAAAGAAAGAAAATCCAGAACAATCAATCATAATATTAAGAATCAAAAGATTACCAGCCTGATATGAACTCACTAAAAGCAATAAAGCAGAAGAACTGAAAGTCGTGATAAAGAAAAAGTGTATGGAAGACTTATGAACTAAATCATTGCGAGACCTAGAACTAGAGGTTTTCTCAGATGGAGAGAGAAGACTATGATGATTACTTGTTCCAATAAAACAGACTTGTCTCTACATAAGTCATTATATCATCTGCAACATCCATGAGTCAGAATTCTACATCAGATGAATGCAAATAATGTTCTCTAGAGAAATTGAATAAAGAGCATATGAAGAGCAATATCAAGACATTGAGGCACACCAGAAAGAGACTCATGGGTGAAATCACGGAGGTGGGTTACACTTTCGTGACAATCAGGTCTCCAAAATTCCTAAAAACATTTTTTTCGGCCGAACTAATAATCTTTTTCGACTGAAAGATATTGTTTTCGGCCGAACTATTTTTCGACCGAAAAAATAAACGTCAAATCGAACGGTGCAATAACCGCCCCCTCGATTTGTGTGTACAAATTTGGTCAACTGGATATTTTCTTTCCGGCAATCCTTTTTCGGCCGAACAATTGTTTGGCCGAACTCTCTTTCGGCCGAAAATTTGTTCGATCGAACTATCTTTCGGCCGAAAGATTTTTTATATATTAACCACACATCGATATCGAAACATTTTAGAAAATTTGTTGTCGTTTGTAGTCGTTTGTTGTCATTGTCGTGAGCTCGTGTGTGAGAAGGTCACACACCTGAGGTCGCCGGGAGGTCGTGAGCGTAGGGGTCGTCGAGAGGTCATGAGCGCAGGGGTCGTCATTACGTTTGCAAGCGTGGACGCGGAAAACAACAGGTAAGTTTCTATACTGTTAATGTCATATAGGTTTTAAAATATATGTTTTAAATGTAAATCTTTGTATTTTTGGACTGTGAGGGGGCCATGGGTGGCTAGCCCTGTGGCCAAGCCATGGGCATACCCACGGCTTGGTCACAGGGCTGGCCACCCATGGCCAAATTCTCCATAGTCGCAGTCGCCCCAAAATAGTGTCAAAAACCGTCTTAAAAATCGATGTTGTGGCTTTAATTCGACTAGACTGTGTGGAAAAACCTTCTCCTGTCAATGTTTTAGTTTTCATGGACAATCTCTACTATATTTTAATGTTTAAAAGCTAGGCCGCGGGTGGCCAGCCTTGTGGCCAAGTCGTGGGCGTGCCCACGGCTTGGTCACAGGGCTGGCCACCCATGGCCAAAATTTTATTGCTACAAAATTTCATGGACAGTCTCTGTTAGATTTTAATGTTTAAAGGCATGCAATTTTCATGAACACTCTCTGCTATGTTTTAAAATATATGTTTTAAATGTAAATTTTTGTATTTCTGGACTGTGCGGGGGCCTCAGGTGGCCAGCCCTGTGGCCAAGCCATGGGCGTAGCGATGGCTTGGTCACAAGGCTGGCCACCCACGACCAAATTCTCCAGAGTCGCAGTTGCCCCAAAATAGTGTCAACTGTCTCAAAAACCACTGTTGTGGCTTTAATTCGACTAGACTGTGTGGAAAAACCTTCTCCTGTCAATGTTGTAGTTTTCATGGACAATCTCTGCTATATTTTAATGTTTAAAGGCTGGGCCACGAGTGGCCAGCCTTGTGGCCAAGCCGTGGGCGTGCCCATGGCTTGGTCACAGGGCTGGCCACCCGCGGCCAAAATTTTATTGCTACAAAATTTCATGAACAGTCTCTGCTAGATTTTAATGTTTAGTTAATATGTATAATTTTTTAAATATGATGTCTAAGATAAAGAATGTTGTAGTTTTCATGGACAGTCTCTGCTATATTTTAATGTTTAAAGTCATGTAGTTTTCATGAACACTCTCTGCTATATTTTAATGTTTAGTTAATATGTATATACATGTATAATTTTTTAAATATGATGTCTAAGATTAAGATAAATACGAAGACAGATCATTTCCGTTTTCATATAGGTTGTGATATTCTATGTTACCTGAATAATATTAAAGTAAGAAAACAATCTACTAGTGAAATCTTAAGATCCAAGTATATTGATTATTTTAATAAAATTTCTATAATAGAAAAAGTAAGGATGAAAAAGTAAAATTAAATGGAAAAATATCATATTTTTTTATCAATATGATCGGTCAACCTGTTATCAGTATGCCTTATTTTGAATTTACATGTCATAAATCAACARAATGCTAACATACTTGAATAAGAATAAGATCATATGATAAAGGGTTTGTATTTTAAAMTTCATAGATTTTTTAAKAAAAASAATGTTTGAAATMTCTYRACTTTCTTCTAAGGTGTTCTCGTAAGKCYTCCCAAAACTAGATCATCATATAAAATTATTTTTTGTAAGATGTTGTGAAGCGTAGTCTTTTTAGTTTCCAACTTCACAATTGAATTTATCTACATTTATTTTTACATTGAATAGAGGGTCTTGATGCCTCTTATTACATGTATTTTTAGGTAAGTGTTCTATTTATAAATAGAAAACCCAAGAAGGACCCACCTCCACTTTTTCACCATTCATAGTGATCGTCATATTCTTAGTGTAACCAGTTTTTGGATAGAAGGAACATTATTGTTTCACTTCTATATTATTATTGATTTTGACTTTCTTTCTTCCATTTTTATCATTTATGGGCACCACCAATTCTACAATGACCTAAAATTGTTTCTTTGCACTCAACTTGAATTCTTACATTCTCCATTCTTTTTCAAAGT
>ML788950.1:106850-148008 GCA_009831015.1 Picea engelmannii
CTAAACTTCAGAGGTTGCGGACTCCTGCAAACATTGAGAATTTGGTTTCGAAAATGACACCAGCATTTCCAAAATTGAATCTACTTTCAATTCGTATAATTTGTTTTCATTTTATTTATTTTTATCTAATTTTATTTAATTTTAAAAAAAAATCACTACATAATATTTTCAGCAGACATTATGATTCGGTGAAATGAAATATCGATATCTCAAAAAATATACAGTGAAAAAAAATTGAAAAAACTATATTCATAATACTTAAACTGTTCTTTTCAAAAGGGTATATTTAAATTTTAGTTTTAAGTAAAAATTAAGATAGATACAAGGTGTAGAAAAACATGTTTTTTAACTCTGCAACATTTTCAGCTTGGTCAACTTCAAAAAATTCTAGAAATTATAATATTCATCCGTTAAATTCAAAATAATAGTCATAATAAAATAGAGTCTCTGTAGATAGTTGCAGTATATTTTGTTTCTTAAAAACATAAGTTTAATAATATATACATTGTTGTAGAAATAAGTAACTCATTATCATTCATTTCATGTTTAAGAAACATATTGTTAAACAATTGTCAAATTGACATATCAAATCGTGATAAAAAAAAATTGAAAAATAGTCATTGGAAAGATAACACAATTCTTCACAAGTTTTGTTTTTACTGTAAAGTGAAATTCTAAATAAAAAAAATACTTTTGTATGTCGGAAGTTGAATAACTTGTGAAAATACAATTTCTTTTCTCATAAAACAAGCAAAAGTGTAACCCATCTTCATGATTTCACTTTCATGTATGCAGATAGAAGAAGATAACTTGGTGGAGAACCTCCAGTGCACAACAGAAGTGTGGCGAAGATTTCCTATAACATCAAGATGACTACTCAGTAGATCAGATCTCATGATGACAGAAGAAGTGCCACGTAGATATGTTCCAGTTTTCCAACTATGATATACTCTATTGTTCAGATCTACATGATGCCTTCATAGTGTTCCAGACTAAAGTACATTTGAAATCAAGCATTACATTATCCATGATGAAGTCCATAAAGGAGGAAATGATCTCTCCAAATACATATCTCCACAGATGAGCAGATAAGCAGACATTTTGGTAAAGCTTCTATCCAAGATGAAAGAGTTTTCGTACTCAAGCCAGAGCTCATGGAAACAACTTCCTTCTTATTGGAAAAGGAAGAAATGACTCTCCAAGTTAAGAGGGAGCACTGAAAACATTATTGAAGACATTCATCTTTAAAGATTGAAAAATAGTCCATCTTGGACAGATTCTTTCTTGTTCGGAAAGTGGATTGAGATTTTCGACGGACAGTGACTTCCCATTGTGGTTAACATGGGAGGTAGTCTGATTGTTGATGTATCATAGACAATGACTTTCCATTGTGGTTAACATGGGGAGTGGTCTAGGGCAGTCTCTCTTCTTGAGGGTTACTCAAGAACACTGGCCCGCCTCACCAAACAATGATTTCTAATTGTGGTTAACATGAGCAATGGTCTGTTTTGGAGGTTGATGCAGGACAGTCTTTTCCTCTTGTGGTTAACAAAGGAAATGGTCTGGATAGTCATTCCTTAGGGTTTATACATTCTCTCCAGGGTGCACTTTGATTAGTGTAGGAGGAATGGCCCAGGGTGGGGAATGTTCCAAGCTTAGTAATCAGGGACAAACATTCCTTAGGGTTTTCACATTCTCTCCAGGGTGCACTTTGATTAGTGTAGGAGGAATGGCCCAGGGTGCGGAATGGTCCAAGACAGACATTCCTTAGGGTTTATAAATTCTCTCGAGGGTGCACTTTGATTAGTGTAGGAGGAATGGACCAGGGTGGGGAGTGGTCCAGGACAGACATTCCTTAGGGTTTATATATTCTCTCCAGGGCGCACTTTGATTAGTGTAGGAGGAATGGCCCAGGGTGAGGAATGGTCCAATATCAGACATTCCTTAGGGTTTATACATTCTATCCAAGGTGCACTTTGATTAGTGTAGAAATAATGGCCCAAGGTGAGGAATGGTCCAGACTCATAAATCAGAAACAGTCCTTCTTTCTTGTTTGAGAAGAATAGGGCAGATAACCCATTACTGATGTTCTAAACTGAGGACAAATGTTGTTTCATATCTCACAGACGTGAGTGAAAGATTGGCCCAGATGATTCCGTTTATATCATAACAGTGTTTCTGTGTAGGATGCTATCAAATGTTTGTTATGAAGATTGTATGACAGTAGATGAAGACTACTGTGGTGGATATGTTCCACTGTTCGTAACTATACGTTGTTGATCAAGTACTTGTGTGTGTTACTTGGTATGGTAGTGAACCACTGAATTGTAGTTATGTACTACTATGGATAGACACAATTGTGTTCTATTTCTGTTCTAATTTCCTTGAAGATTATCAACAATTTATTGAAAATAATCACCATCCAGACGAATGATGAACATAGATTTTTCAGACAGAAATTGGTTCAGAGCATTTACTCCTCTAGATTATAAGAGTGGCTCTTGTATCACTCTATGGTGTGAGTGACTTATCCAACATCATGTCTAATTACTCAGATGAAGTATGGTTTCGAGAGATGATGCAACTGATGGTGATGGTGATGCTCATGATCTAGTCATGAGATAGTTTAGACGACTATATTGATGCTACATGGTAAATGGTATGTTTTTGTGCTCAAAGACCATTACCTGTAATACCTCCCTAGCTAGGAGGGAATGTTAATATTATGATAGCTACGGGAGGTATTTACCTCCACGTGTGAACCTGACAAGAATAGAAGACTTCAGAAAGCAAGAGAAACCCTAATGAGTTGGCTAATAACCCCAGAAGTCTTGTTGGCTCAAGAAGATAATTTATATTTGGTTATTAGCCTCCAAGAGAAGAAGTTGTCCATAAATAATAATAATAATATACTGAACAGACACATATCTAGAAGGAGAATTTAGCCCCAACAAATCTGCCAGAACCAGTATAAATACAGGGCGCCAGTTCTCATTTGATAATAGCTCAAAATTGCAGTTCCCAGTTTGGTGCGCACTGCAGTTCCCAGTTTGGTGCACACATGTGGAGGAGAGTTGCAGGTGCAGCTGCTACAGCTAGCAGTTTCAGTATTGGCTTGGACTATCTCTTGGCTAGGGTTTGGACTATCTAATCAACTATTGTTGGTGTGCTATCCTTGGAGGAAGATGCGTTACACCTTGTTTGGCTATCTAGCCTAGGGCTTGCTTTCGGAGTAATTCTCAGTCAAGGTTAAGGTGCTCAGAGGGTGGCTTCGGCCTATGGTTGGGTGATGAGGGTATCGTCAATGGTAAAACAAGCACACTATCTTCTATATTCTAACAAGATCCACCAAAGATACAACAATGAATTACAAAAACTTTAGAGGGGGAAATAATATATATATATATATATAAAGAAAAATGGATTAAAATAATTACATATTACCTTGAGTTCCAGTCGTTGTACTCCTCGCTCCAAAACTTGGAACTTTTCTCCTTAGCCAACAACTCGCTTTATTGAAGAAGTATAACCATCCACCATATTGTGGTAAGAGGGAAAGGAAAACTCTCACCTAGACTCTAGTTACACTAGTGTTGATGCCCAACACCCAACAATAGATAGCAAGCTTAAGACTAAAGAATCTTGCTCTAATTCACCAACGTAAAGATGCTATTGTATTTTATCTAGCTCTTTCCCTAGCTTGGCTCCTTACAAAATATTTGAGGAGCTTGAAGATAGGCTTCATGGCATGTGAACTAAACAATTAAAAGTCATATATAAGCTTCATGGAAAGTGATCTAATCAATTACAAGTCATGCACAAGTTCCATGCCCAATTATGAACTTTTTCCAACCCATTATGAGATTTTTTCTCAATTATGAGGTTTTTTCTCAAGTTCCCTAGTCAATTATGAGCTTTTTCCCACTGATTATGACATTTTTTCTAAATTATTTCTCAATTATGAGATTTTTTTCTTAATTATGAAATAATTATTATTTCATAATTATAAAATTTTGATGAAATAATTATGAATTTTTTGCTCAATTATGTAATTTCAACATGATAACATTCTTGCAAGGCCTATGGTAGCAAATAAAAGTATAACAAATGCCCCCTAATGTATGAGGTCAAAAGAGAAACCAAAGGTTGAAATAGATTATGAAAATACATGGTGATGAGTGGCTTAAAGAGGAGTTCTATAAATCAAGGAACTAGGAAGTACCTGCAAGCAAGAAATCAACCAATCATATATAGATCACACCCCAGGAAGGCATACCCATGTTGTTATAAACATAACCAACATAATATATATGTAATAACATAACTAATAACTAGGGGAGGCAGGCGCGGGGGGGTGCTCTTCGATCCCGGAGGGAAAAAATCCTTAAGTTACCATTGGAATCTGGGGATGGAAACTAACAATAAATCTAAGGCCTACGCTCTACTAAAAGGAGTACAACTCTCCCAGTCTAAGGGTATTCAAGAGTTTGTAGTCGTAGGGAACTCCAAAACCATAATAAGAATGGTGATACATGGAACAAACCCTAGAGACCGAAGCTTAAAGAAAATCATGGATAGAATTAGGATGGTCTCCTGGGACATTAAAACCAGCTTCTACCACATATTAAGGGAAAATAACATTGAAGTTGACAAAATCGCTAATGCAGCAATAGGGGCAAAGCCAGT
The DNA here is from genome assembly GCA_009831015.1 of Picea engelmannii. Lineage (NCBI taxonomy): Eukaryota > Viridiplantae > Streptophyta > Pinopsida > Pinales > Pinaceae > Picea > Picea engelmannii. The sequence continues at coordinate 111,537 of ML788950.1, forward strand.
CGCCCTAAGTATAGACGAGTTCTCAACCCTAGTACCCCTTTACTAATGATCAATTATGATTGGGAGAAGACCGGCGCAAGAAGGCACCACACTATGACTTTAAACAAAAATAAAGGACACAGGCGCAGGAAGGGATTCTGCTCCCCCCAAAGAGATAAGATGGATGGGGGAATTTTCGCGAAGCTGAAAACGTGCCCATCGGGTGAATGGGTGAGCAGTTTCAACAACACAAGGTGGACGCTTGCAGATGTCCACCTGGAGCAGGGAGTACCTGGGTTAACCAAGTGGCAGACATCGCGAGTGGGTCTCTCTGTTCGAGAAAAAATGGTGGCTAACGACCCCAACGCCATCATCACGAAAGGTGGTAAATCTTCGGATCGCGTGGTAAATTTTCAGAATTTCTTTGATTTTTCTGGTCATTGACCACACCGGATTTTGACCATTTAAAAATTTATTGAAGAAAGACGTGTTGATGCCATATAAAAAAACTATATACAAAGAAAAATATATATATACTTAAAGCAAAAAAGATTAAAAAAAATACATATTGAGCAAAAAAAAAATGATAAATCCGGTGCAAATTATATAAAATAATAATAATAATAATAAATCAATCCATTGAAAATTCGAAAAAACTAGAATATGAAGGAATAACATAATTTTTTTGTATTGTTAGTACATAGTCCAAATACCTTGGAAGGTCCACACATAAATGGTGAACCACATCAAACCAAAAAAAACCCTTAAAATCGTGTGAATCCTCTCTTAGAACTCGAATCACTATCTGTATCCTTGTAATTCCTCTCACGGTACGCAAAAATCTGCGGCAATTGAAGGGAGTTTTGGTCTCTCGCTATGCAATTTATAGAAATTTGCGATAATTGAAGGGAAATGATACTATATCATTGATTATTCTATCCGCAAATACTTTCAAAAACAATTGTACATTTACATACACATGTACATTCCGTCCTGCAAGAACAGGAGTTGTAGCCGTAATAAAAAAGGAAGAAGAGAGAATCATGATGTTTCAAAATCGACTACAGTTACATTAACTCAGAATTATATATATACTCAGAATTCCACTCGCCGAAGGGTGAGGGTTATTATCAAATCAAAATCCAGTGTTCGAGGGTATTGTAAATTCAGAAACTGGTGTAATTGTGCTATAGCCCTCGTGAAATCAAATACACGACCCTTGACACAAGTCTGGTCCTTTAATTAATTGTTAGGGGTTTAAATTATTTAACGGGTAGAAGCACTAGAGTATTAAAAAAAAACTTAAAAGAAGGTTATTATTATACCTTAATGCGATTTTCACCCATTATATGAGCTTACTAATTTTCAAAGTGAGTGGAAAAATAAATAAAATTACTCCAAAAACATCAAGTACATTAAGTGGCGATTAATAAGGTCCTTATATATAATTATTGGGATATTAAATAGTTACCAAAATATATCAAGTGGTTATTTGAACAAGTCTAAGGTGAGAAATATTTGAAAGTGTACGTTATGTTTGGAAAACAAATATAGGAAATCATTAAAAAAAAAAAAATTCAAAGTATTTCTTTTAAAAATGGAAGGTTTCAACAAAAGGACAAAAAAAAAATGGAATTTAACATGAACGAAGAAAGATTTACGCATAAAGAACTTTCAACATCTATTTTTGACATATTAAAAGTCAAAGGGATTGTTCAAGAAAAAATATTAACGTTGTGATTTTTTCGTACAAGAAAGGAAATTACATCAATATTGATATTTCCAATCAATTATCAATTTTAGAGTCAAATATAATTGAAAAGAACTTAGGCAAGACACAAATTAAAGAGTTACAAGTAACAATTGATGGTTATAAATACATATCTGAATTCAATGTTACAAAAATGACTCAACTCGATGTTGGTATAATTCTTGGCTTAACCTGGCTAGAAACACTAGGTACTTTCATCTTAAATGTGGGAAAAACGTTTTTGACATTTTATTATAAAAAAATAAAAATGCGCTCCAAGACATAACAATGAAATCACATTCAAAAGATCCATCGTCAGAAGTTTTTTAAAATAATTCAAAGATGATCAACCAGGATGATCAAATGATAGTACAAAGAAAATAATTTAACAAAGTTGTTGCTAATAAAGTGGAAGAAATTTGCCGTCTCAAGAATCATAATAAAAATCTTTTGACACAAATCAAGAAATTAAAGAATAAAAAGCAAAGTGATCAAAAGTTAGAACAAGCTAATCAAGATTTCGAGAAGAAATTATTCGAAAATGATGATGAAATTTGCCACCTTAAAAGTCATCACCAAGACTTGATCGAACAAATTAAGAAGTCAGAAGATGGAAAAGAGTTGCAGCGAAAAATGTCGCATAAAATTGTCAGTACACGATCAATGATCGACAAGGAAACTATGGTTGATCCCATAAAGAAGATACCAAATACTTCCCAGACCTCGGAGAAAGGAACAAAAATTGATCCAATTGAATTATCAGAAGCATCAAAAGAGGAAGAGAGATCCGACAAAAAAGGTTTAGAAGAAATTTGAGTACCTTATCGTCATCCAAATCACAAGGAACCTTACAACAAACAACAAGATCAAGCGAAATATAGACAAGTTTTCATGAAAGTAGATTTGGGATGGATCACTCCTGAGAAGATGCAACATATTACTTCAGGAATTTGAAGATTGTATTGTTTTGTTTCGTCAAGAGTTGCAACTGCAAAAACAAAAGATCATGAGAAGACAGTTCGACCTAGAACAAGAGATAGGTTCTTCTCTAATCATGCTTTGAGGACAAAGCATTTTTAATGGGAAGGAAATGTTATAAACATAACTAATACACACACACACACACACACACACACACACACACACACACATATATATATATAATGAAGAGACACATAAAAGGACATGTCTCAACAAAAATACATGAATGTTAACGAAAGGGCACTTCCAATGGTATTTATATGGGTCCCTTCATTGTACAATTCATCAACTATCTATCAATCTATCTTTTATACATTCTTTTATAATATATTTTACAGTGCTATATGGATTATTGTGTTATATCCTTTCTATTTTGGATATTTTCTGTGTGATCGAACTTTTGTTCACCTCACATGCTCAGATATATAAATAATCATGGCCACCAACACAATACACTACAAATCCATAAAATGAGATGCAAGACCATGGCCATGAAAAAATACACGGTGGATCCATGCCATATAAGAGATCATAGCCACAAACAAATACAATGTGGATCTATGTCACATTATACATCATGAATATATCTAGCATAAATGAGAGAGATAATGTGGTATTGAAAGTAATTATTTGGTAGTGATATAATCTTTCACAACTCATGAAGGGTAACATCGATGGAAAATTCCCCTATCCCAAGGTATTCAATCCAAACTCATCGATCATACGAATATACATCATGTGAATGAATGAGTTGTGTCGAGCATAGTAGAAATGATCTAATTACCGGTCATTGATGAATATCGTTAACAAATGTGAGGGGACCCACCAACAATGAAAATGGGCCCCAATATGCATAGTACAATCTAGCAAGTGTGAATAGAGGATATGATGTTGAACACTTATAGAATTAATCAATCATGGGTCAATGATGTAAACCCATTGTCAATTGTGAGGAATCTTGCCATGATGTCTACAAGTCCTAAGGTACTATTTGGTTTCTAGATCCACTTCCTAAATAAATAGGTAGAATCGGTAGGAAGAGATCTGTAGAAAGGAGGGCATTGATGTATCCCACATTAGTTGACACGAAACAGTAACTGAGAGATTATGTGAGGAGAGAAACCGCCAAGTACAATCTGACATAGGGATGAACAACATGAAGTGTCATAGTTCTATCGAATAGCCAACTTAGGCTCAACTTTCATTGAACATATAGCATGACACAATGAGGAATTGGGAAAAATAATTCAAAAGGACCAATTACATAGTGCCATAATGTAGGAGGCATTGAAGTGTTCTCCATAGTGACAGGAAAAAAATCAACTAGAGCAGTAGATAACCCATGATCATGTTAAAAATCCTAAGGAAATCTAAATCCCAACTGTCAGAATATGACGCAAACAAGTGCCATGTTCAAGGGTGACAATAACTTATGGCTACCACTCAAACTGAATAAATATCAAGATTCTTTTCCCACTTTTCTTTTTTATGTTTTTTAATTTTGTTTATGTTTTTTTCATGTTTTTATGAGCAAAAAAAAGAGATAAAAGTATGCTATAATGAAGAAAATGAGTGGCTCAAAGGCATGCAACTACATTACAAGTGCATGGAACATATCTATGCAAAACAAATGCAAAAAGGTTGATGGGCTAGTGATGTCCACTCATAGCTATTTTCTCCAAGGATATGCATTAGTAAAATGAGCCTCAAATTAATGCAAATGGAAAGTGGTTGAAAGTGACTTCAATTGATATAAGCATGATAAATAAAATGGAAGATTAGAAGTGTGCACCAAGATGCAAGTATAAATAAGCATATGCAACCGTAAAGGAAAAAACATAACGAGAACCCCTTTAGGACATGACCAAAAAAAAGATTAAGAGAGAATAATGAGGTCTCAACTTTTAAGTCATGGTGGGGATAAATGTTATACCTATGCATAGAAAGAACGTTTGGACTAACAAGTGGATGAAGGTTCCTAGAAAGAGTTTTGTGCGGGTTAGCTACCATGATCTTGGTGCGTAGTACAGAAGAAGTTGGGGAACATTTAAACGAAAGAGAGGATTAACCCTTTGTTACAGTTGTAGAAGACCGAGACATGTTGCTAAGGAATGCCCTGGTGAAAGACCTAGTTGTCTATGTTGCAAAGCTTTGGACCATGAAGTGTTGGATTGTCCTAGAAAGATTGCTAAGCTTGAAAGAATGAATCTAAATGAAGAAAACCCTAAGGCAGATCCAGAAATAGTTGAAACTCAGAAGGAATCAAAAACTATATTGCTACAGATGAAAGACACCTTGAATGATCACCGACATGTTAGGCTATCCGAGATATTCAAAGAGAAGGAGCAAGTCGAAGCAAGAATAGGGGACTTCGACATTGACTGTATTCTTGATGAAGAAACACAAGTGAACATTATGCCAGAAAAAACTTGGGAAGCTATAGGAAAGCCTTCCATGATCCCTTCCCTAGGAGGAACAAGTTTATTCAGAGGAAAGATAGTAAACCTATGTGGAAGGCTCGCCCAGATACCTATGATTGTCAATGGAACTTCGACAGAGGAAGACTTTGAGATCATTAAATTTGTTGAAGACAACACCCCATTTACCATGCTCATAGGAAAACCTTGGATTGATAGAGAACAAGCCAGACAAAAAGAGGGAGAAGAAGTTTTGGAATAGAAGAAGCAAAAGTTAAAAGACTTTATGACTATAAGGATCGTGCACTTGATTGAAAAATAGAAGAGCAGAGTGCATATATTTAATATTAACAACTCCGATGTCGAGGCTAAGATAACACTAGAGGATCCGTAGAAGATTGAGCTACCTATTTTTGATATAGAAGAAGTATTATCAAGGAACCCTAGGAAAGACTTTCAACAACGTGAGGTAACTAAGACCACATAGGATAAGTATCATAATGGTAAAAGCATTATTGAGAAAAATCTCACTGGGAAGAAGGCTAGAAAGCTAAGAAAGAAAAGGGCTAATACTGTAAGGTTACAAGAGGTTTTAGAGGATACTTTGCAGACAGAAAAATTGCAGAATTGGAACTTCGTCGAGATATCAGAACAATGACCTAGAGTACTTCACCATGAAGAAGCAATATAGCTGTTGGAACCAATATATCCATTCGACTTCCGCTCCGAACGAGAATAAAAGCAATAAAGGTTCGTCATCCAACCGTTGAAACATGCCATAATGGGTCAAACAAGAGTTAATGAAGGATCATAATCATTGCCATTAAACCATTACTAACTTTCCCTACTTAGTCCATCGCACCACGCACCGAGAATACATTTTTCTAAGTGAGAATTTGAGCATGAAACTTGAGATTAACTCACCCTGAGATCATTTCCTTGTTCTCATACTATTCACTATAGTCTCTGAATTCCTTTTTCACCCGAGCTAGCTGACCCAAGTTTGTATGTCGGACGAGCTCAACGCTGCTGAGAAAATCATTGAAGAAGTTCTAATTGACTTAATGACTGAGAGAGTCATGTTGGAGCAAGGAATGTCTACAGGTGTACTGGCATCGTCCTCGGGAGCATTTCCAGCTTCCCCCTCCATTGCTCGAGCAGGACCATCCCGACTGCCTTCGGAAAGACGATCTAAGCTCGGAAATAACTTCGGCACTGTGAAGATGATCCCAAGTATATTTCCTAAGTATATCCCACCTCTAAACGGCACAATGAATCGAGACACTGTACCCAGAGACTTCGACTATGCTATGGTCACTGCATACCTCCTGAAAGGGGTGCACACAGTTCATGATGACCAGGATAAGCTCACAACGCTGAAATTTAGTGATTTTAAACTTAGAGATCGCAAGGTTTACAGTATGCTAGCCTCAGACAAGTACTTAACTATCACAAAAAGAAGGAACCCAAATATTGTACCTCAACAATGGACCCATAACCTCGCGCAAAAAACCCTCCTCAATGTAATGAAGATTCCTCATTTCGGGAGGCATCAGGAAGTAAATTCATGCGTCAGATTGTTGTTATCCTACTACCACGGAGGATACTTATGGTTGGACCACTGCATCACTGTGGATATGATTCTGATCAATCGGATCACAGGGCTTAGAATGCAAGGCCCTGGCCCACACGAGTTTTACCCTGGAAAGACCACAGATCATGCTCTCGCCTAGCAAATAAAAGATAGATATAGTGATCTAGAGAAGGGAACACGAGGTTACAAGGTAGCCTCCATTGAGAATGCAACAATGCACCTTGGTTTCCAGTTGATCATAGGGAAGTTAGTCCACAAAAAAAGATCCACACAGGTGACTAGATTTGTAGTTGACCTCGCAGGGAAGTGTGCGGAGGGACTAAAAATGAACTGGGAAAAATATCTTGTAAATCAGCTAGAGCTTGACTGTAGACAAGCGCAAGACCAAGGGTATGAATCCCACTTTAGTTGGTTTCTCATACTCATCTCTTTCATCGCTTGGGAGCTACCAGAAGGTGCCACTTTTCCGGAGATTGAACCCTTCGAACCACTAGCCATGAAGTTCTGTATGTTGTGGTACTCTAGCGACATGAACAAGCAATGGAAGTCCAATGTCGTTTTCCATGCTTATGACAATCACTTGAAGAATGAAATCTAGTCTACACTGCACATCACACCAAACACACTTCATAGGTTTAGACCTTTGATCAAATTCAGCGTAGACCGCCACTTCACCTATATCATAGCACGCACTGATGAGCACAAACAACAACTCCAGTTGTACTATAACTTGACATAAGAAGACTTGGAGAAAATTACCAAGGAATGGTCGGCGAACCTCCTTGTTCCAGTAGACCCCACAGAGATGTCTGACGTGGATAGTCCTGAAGCTATGCCAGATACATCTGGACCATGGAAGACTAAGAAGGATGTGGAAGTTCAAGATATCCATAGCACATCCACTAAAACTACTTTGATCTCACCTATGAAGGGAAGTGATGATGAAGAACTAGGTGGCACAGAAGTTGAGAAAAACAAAGGCGAGGTTACTCTGCCTAGAGAGGAGGAGGATCCCTCCAATAAAAGGAACATTACCCCACCAAATCCCTCGTCATGAAAGAAAGCTAAGGCCACCCAGACTACATTCAAGACTACCCTTACACAAGATGACTTTGACTTCTTGATTGCTGCGCTGAATGATACCTCACTAGAGATTGCAGAAAAACAAGAAGCGAAGCAGGAGAAGGTATTCAACCGGATCAAGGGTGAACTTCAAGAAGTGCAACAGGCACTCCAGTCCAGCAGAGCAGTTTCTACGGTGCCCTGGACAAGTGAAATGACAGGAACAACTGATGAGCCCACCCAATTATGCCAGATCGCCGATAGGTCGAAGCTCACCTTTGACGAGCTCAAGAAGACACAGCGCAAGCCACCCAGGCTTTGGCACAAGTACATAATGCACATATAGTACAACAAAGGAAGGTAGAATACGAGCATCTTACCTTACAAGCGACGTGGGAGGAGGAGAAAGCACAGTTACAATGGAGCAAGGACCAACTGCTAGCGGAGCAACTTGAAGTACAGGAAAGAGTTCACATAGCACTTCGCTCTGTGACGATCATTGAAGTAAAATTTGAAGAACGTGTCCCATAGTAGGTGGCACAACTTGAAGAAGTAATCCAACAACTTCAACAACGCATCGTAGATCTGGAATTTCGTACCATGCCCGAGACTCCACAAGAAGTAAGAGACTTAAGAGAGGCAACTGCCCATAGCGCAGTTGGCAGATTAAAAACCTTGGCTTTGGAATGTAAGAAGCTGAGCGCTAGAAGCACCCAGACTTATGAGAACCTCACAGAGAACCCATAATTGCAAACATTAGAAGCACATCTCCAAGAAGAAAAGAAACATGCAGATATGCTACAGGTGTAGTTGAAGGCCTTGACCCTAGTCGAGAGAATGAAGCGATTTCCAGAGCAATGCACTGCCCAACAATAGGTACACATACTGAAAAGTAAAGTGATGGAAGTCTCTCAACGAATTCAATCACTCCAAGAGAATGCATGCCAATTGTTCACTGAAGTTGAGAGCTAGGCAGCCGAGCTTGAACATGTTGTCATCACTGCAGAATAGCGCATGGAGGGACCAGTAAACGACACAGTGATCTAGGAGTTCACTGTGCAAGAGGCTGTCACACTGCAGCAGGTTGAAGTAACTCGGGCCAAGCTCGAGACATTCGAATCAGACCTGAGTGACTCGAGACGAGTCACAGGTGAGTATTGGGGGCTTGTTGGCCCTTGACCAAGTTTTGAGGAACACTTGGTCATATTTGACCGTTTTTGGACATCGACACCTTGCCAAAGATGGAGCACCAGGCGAAGCAGAGATCACAGGATCTCGGCCCACTTTTGGGCCCCTTTTAGGGTTTTGGGTTAATGTAATAGGAAAGGGATGTCGGCCCATGGGTTTTCCCATGTTTAGGCCTATGTTGTAAAGTATAAATAAGTAGCTAGGCAATGAAAGAAAAAGAATGGCTTAGTGCTAGTAGTTAGATCTGTGTGATCGAATGTAAATTCTCTGTGCATGATTGTAAGAGTCTTGCAGACCTGAGTGCAAGTGCTGTAAGTGCTGAGTGCATAGATTGTAAGAAGGCTCTATGCTAGATCTACTCGGGGAAGGAGAATCTGGCAAGGTGCGCACAGATCTCCTGTCCTATGCGGAGTACTAGTTGTGCTCTGTGCTGTAATCAGATTGATCAAAGCTAATAAAGAAGAATAAGAATTTGTGGGCGCAGCCCTAGTGTGGGGGTGAACCATGTAAACCTATGTGTCATTCTTTGTGTTGTTTCTTCCTTTGTGTTTTCATTATCTTGCAAAGTGCTTTGCCATGATTAGATATATTTACTTAAGCTTTGTGATTTACTAGATGTATATGAATAGTATATCTGATGTGTATGAGGCTGCTTAGTGATGATCTACAGGATCTAATATGCTCTGATGTTGCTAAGTACTTAAATATCTTATATCTGAGCAAGCATTGTGACATTTTGTCTTATCTGCGAAGTACAATAAGGGTGAATAGTGATGAATGAACAGTTTTAAGTGCTCTATAAAGGATATAATCATAGATTTGTGTCCCAGCTAAGGTTGCAGACACCTGGGTCTTGCAACCACCCCTGCCTCTACCTCGGGTGAGACGTCATCTACTTTGCAGGTGTTACCGAAAGGTCTGGTAGTTAGGGCTTTTTTGGTGCGCTCTTGAGCGTTGAACCCTGGGTCTGCCCCTGTGCCAACACATGCCAACCTCTAATTATTACAATTTTGGAAGAAAGGATGATCAATGATGCATATATTCCCATGGTTTATCAATCGTAGTCATGTATTTAAGTATAACCTCATATGAAGGCAACTCAACATCCAAGAAATCAAAGAACTGAGAAATTTGATGGCCCAAATGGGAAAAGTGAACTTATAATATTCCATATCATAATGGAGATTTTGACTAGCCTTATTTGATGTCTATTGGATTTCCTGGTAAGTAATATCAACCGCACTCAATGACATATTTTCTCTAAATGATTCTACCTTCGAAGGACGAGGCACTACCGAAGGATCCTAATGGACAACTAATACATTAGATGGAATTGATTTGGAAGCTGAGGAACTACCATGTAATTCAATAGTGCCCAAAGAGATCATACAAATAGGATATGAGTTGGAAGAATTGAATGGTGGAGGAAAGGTGAAAGTACCCATCAACTATGAGCATTTGAACGTTCCAAAACCAACACTGTCATAAGAACTCATGGAACCACTAAAAAATGGAATATATGTACTTGTGTTGGTTCTGGAATTTGGCATACAATAATCTAACTGATCGAAAGTAATCACTTTTCCTTTATGATGAAAGAGGAGGACTCTAAACACCAATACCATTATCATCACATAGAAACAACCATGATCTAATAAAATATTGTAGTCTAGAGGGGCATCAACTACTTCGACTTCAACAGAAACATTATTTCCATTTAAATCAATAGGAAAGAGACAATGATTCCATGAGGCTTAAATGTATGGCCATCAAATGGTTTTAGAATGATGTTCAATTAGACTAGCTTTGGATATCTTAAGGCTCTCAAACATGAGAGAAACATTATGAAAGTGGAGGCTCCTTTGATGGATTCACTTCCATTCACACAAAAGATCATTAGATAAGATATTCTCACCCAAGTGACAATACTTATTTCATTCACATAAAACTGTACTTGCTACTTCAAAAACATACAACTCTACTCTACAAACAAAAGAGAGTTTAGGGTGAGAAAAGATTCTTCATTTCCATATCTACCTTGCTAGCCACATGCAACATTTACTACTGCAACCAATTATGGCATCTTGCAACTCTTTTGATTCCCTATCCAACTGTTGCGCCTCTTTCGTCACCTTGGTGAGCAAAATAGAGGTGCTTGCAAGCTCAGTTGGGTCTGTTGAGTAGGACAGCTGCAAGGAAAAGAGTTAGGGAAAGAAAATAAAAGACTACAATTCAGAATTAAACTAAGAAATGCAATAACAACTAAATTCATGAGCATAGGAACATAGAAACAAAAAGAACCATCATACCCATGTCACCAATGTTGAGGCTGATCTATTAGTGAAAACAAAGCACCAAGAAGAAAGGGGACTATGAGTCCCTTCTTCCTCCAAGGGAGGGCTCTTGGAACCCCACTAGTTAGCTCTTCTTACAACAAAAGAAAAATGGGAAATGATGATGAAAGAACTCTTTACAAATCCACTCAATGGGTGAGGTGGATTGTCCAATGTAATGGTGCCAATATGCTCTTGAAAAGGATGGAGTCCTCAAGATAATAGAGGCAGCATAACATTACTTTGAATTCCTTGAGAAAATGAGGTGCATCCATGTCTTTTTATAGCATTCATTTGGGTTATTGTTTAACTGCCTTGTAGTGTGAAAAGAGGCCAATTAGGGCATTCTTAGGTCTTTGACCATCCCACCAGTCGAATCTAGTCCAGATTTGAGGGTCAAATTGGCTTAGGAGCTGAACCATAAGTGGGTGGGAGGCCGACCACTCTCATAAATGTGTCGTTTAGCAGGTGCACGGTTTTTTGCGCTAACAGTCGCGCATCGTGCACCTGTGTGCGATTTCTGCGTTCCTGTTCCGTCCATGCGCACGCGCCCAATGTCTGCATAGCGCTCTTCAATTTTTCACTACTTTGTATATTTTTTGACCTTTTTTGAATGCTTTGGTATTAATTCAGGTCCATGGATGACTTTGTCATTGTTTGATGATGTTGAGTTATTGTAACCATGTGCGGACGAAATTTCAGTGATAACAGATGCCCCCTGATGGATGAGGTTAGGAGCATACATATAGCCAAAATCCATCAATGTTTATTCTACTAAGAATGTTTTTGTAAGAGAGAGAAGTAGTGGGATCATCCAGAGAGATCCGTTGGAGGAATAAAGGAACCGGTAGGACCCGAACTTCCATGAGGTGTAAAAATAGAAAACTATGTACAAATGAGGTGAGCATGCCCCATGCTCGTGTCATGTAACTCTGAAAAAAGATGACTAAAGTTATGGTGTAGACAACTGAAGCGCCCTCGGGGGTGGTTGTGATAAAGGCAGAATACAATTCTGCAAATGAACATACTCTAAATAGTATGCAGTGATCGCGGTAATAAGTAGCAGTGATGATGTGGGCATTGATAGCCCCGCCAAGTTCAGAGGTGTTCAGCAAATGAAAGAACTAACTACAATAGTCACAAAGTAAGACCCACCGTAACATGAGAAAGTGTTGGCGTCGAATGTTATGGGGGTCAATGAAAGCAGGGAGCAATGGTGTTTCACCATGTGCCATCTGAGATCTCTCATTGAGTGGATAATGAGAATCAAGATATTGTCGTCCTTCTGGAAAACTGTGCTGGTGTCGACAAAAAAGGGGGACGCGACTCCCAGAAGAACATGGCTTCGTGAAATCTACTAGGTGAGGTGAGGAAGTGGCAGGGGTACATGGACGATGTCAATATGTGGGAAGACTCAAGACTACCCTTGGTTGGAGGATGTGTGAGATAAAAAGTGGCCGCAACCATTCAACGAGGTCGAGTGTTAGGGGGACGACAAGACCGGGGATAAGTTGTGCCAGAGGCGGGACAAGGTGAACAAATTTAGAGGGTAGAGGTAAGTGACCTGTGGGGTACTCTGAAGATATGGATGATGCCGGCAAGGGTAGATGATAAGTACTGCTCCAACCAAGGGTGACATGGGTTGCAGTTGACCAAAAAGAGGGAAGCAGGTCGCCAAAGGTGACGACAAAAAAAAGGTAATGTAATGACTAGAAATAAAGGTGTTTGTACAATAAATAACGAATAATTGGGGAGAAATGTACAAATACAGAAATGGGTGCCCCAGTGTGATACGGGTGGCCCATGTAGGGCAGAATTTGTTCGGAAAACTGATGAAGGGTGGGGGCCCCAGTGGTGAGTTTCTGTATGAGGTAAGTGGGATGGAGGGAGGTTTGTTGATGGGAAAACTGATGGTGGATGAAATGGAGGGTTCATGATACTGCGGAGGTGCAGTAAAAAAAAAGAACCTTGAAGAGATAATCTGGGAGTCCGGTGGGAAAGATAGCAAAATGAGGAGAAGGAGTATGTGGTTGATTCGCGACATGATGAAAGACTATCGAGACTCCCATCCCTAAAGGGTTTTGAAAAACAGCATGAGTGTCAGAAGTGCCACAAGGTGCTATGAATGGGACAACTCATGTGGGGAAGAATGCTACCGGGTGACAGTACCGAAGATGCAAATGGAGGTGTGGGTACTACAGAGTCGGGAATGGGGATCCTAGAGGAAAATATCAGAGGGTGTGACTGGAAATGTAAGTGCGATACAGAGGGAACGACTACATGCCAGTACTGAGTATATACTTGAAGGGGTTGTGCCGATGTATAATGATCAAGTACCTACACACATGAAAACCAAATACCCAAAGTGAACAATATCTGAAGAGAATCGAAGATATGAGCATGTATTTGATAAGCGTGAATATGCGCATGCGTACTTGACCAGAGTATGAAAAAAAGGCACCCCGGGGGATCAGGATGAAAAGAGGCCCAGGGACTGCTATGATGTAGATGACGGGATGCTGATCCCGTGGCTAAAGACGGATCGAGAAATGGACACCGTGGGCTCCCGGAATGGTGAGTGGAAGTTTGGCAAAAAGGCCTATATATAGCTGTAGGGCCCACATTGCCACCTCATTTGTACCTGCTGCAATAGTGACTGGACGAGCAGTTTCATAGGAGATTTGGAGATTCAGAGAGCATGAGGCATCCGATTGGTGATTAGCGAGCGTCAGGTTAGTGGCCTAATCATCCTGCATAGAAATAGGATTTCATTTTTTGGGCAGGGGCTATACGGAGGGCCGTACAGAGGGGTTTTGTGGGTGTGGGCCCCATGTGTGTGGGCGATCCGGAAGTAGGTGCACACACGTGCATGCTTTCCCACTGGATAGACGTGCATGGGGGCGCTAGTGAGGGAATTAAAGGCGTGCACTATGTGCGCGCCTGTCAGCTGTACAGCTGCGCATTTGTGCATGGCTGTGACATGGACAGGCGCGCACCAGTGCGCACCTATGTAGGTAACAGGCGTGCCTGAGAGCACACCTGTGTATGTAATAGGCGCGCCAGATAACACGCCTGTGAAGCTAATAGGTGCGCATACGTGCACGCTTGTGTAGTGAACAGGCGTGCATGTGTGCGCGCCTGTGGGTTAAAACAACCGTGCCTTAGAGGCAAAGTTGATCGGTGTAAAATTGATTTTTGTGATGTTGTTGGTGGTCGCGTGGGCTGATATAAGACTCTTTGTTGTGGCTGTAGGTGGACAGTTGGCACGATGCCAGTGGGTTGGCGAGAGCGAGATTGGTCTTAGCTACGAGACGCCGTGGCTATTGAGGAGCCAGGTGTGCGAGCGACTTTGGCAGCCTGTGGGTTGCTAAAGTTTTTTGAGTGCCCATTGATACGGGCGTAGGAGTATCTCCTGCAGTTCTTGATCTAGATGTGGAGTCCGGAGCTGCACTGCTTCCTTGTGTGAGGAGAGAAGATCCCCTTCACTGTGGTGGAGGATGTGTACTTCTTGACTGGGCTCCCGTTTCAGGGTGTGCCCCCTACCGGTGGCGCTGGTGCTACCGAGGGACTTGACCCTAGTGACCGTTGGCCGGAGATACTATTCAGGTCAGAACTTTATGTCTGGGATGGTTGTGAGCGTTGGGTCGATAGATGCCCTGGCGCATCGCTATATAACAACAATTATTGTGAGAGTATATGGGTCACTGGCGACCCAACGGATCAGTGGGGGCCAGTTGTTGGTGATGGGGAGAGTGCTGGCTGGCGAGCAGTTCGCCTGGGGGATTACGCTGCACGTGAGGATTGTGGGGCAGTTGGATCACTGTCGATCCATGGATATAGGGGATTTTTCCTTCGGGTCCATCCTGGTGGCCTGGTTTCTGGAGAGGGTGCTGATGTTGCGCCCTAGGATTTTATTGGGTGCGCCGGGGGTGCGATAGCCACGACTGAGGCGGTGGTCAACCGTGTTGCTGTGCCATGGTGGGGGCGAGGGTGGCCACTTCTTTACTGCTAAGGTGGCACAGGTCTGGCGGCAGATGTCGCAGGTGATACTACGGTACCCCTATGCCGGGGTTGACTTTCGGGATGATCCAGACATGGTGCTACCTCCAGGGGAGGTTTTTGACCACCGAGGTATGTTGATTTGATGATGTTGATATGTATGTTTTGTGTTTTTTGAGATAGCATGCCTTATGTATATGATATAGATGTTGATACTATCTGGTGTTTGTTTGCATGTGAAGATGTGGCACCTCACAGGTGCGAGGTGGAGTTGCAGAGGGCACCAGAGAGACCGCCGCGGGGAGAGAGACGTTGGCGTGAGGACACTGTGGTGCGACCAGCTGAGCCAGAGAGGGTAGTGAGGAGGCACCGGTTTGATGACCCTGGTGTTGGGCCATCACACGCTCCTCCAGCGGCTGCCGGAGCAGACTTTGAGGACATACGCCGTCGTCTGGAGATTGTGTTACAAGAGGTGCCTGAGGGCATATGGTCACGCATCCAGGACGAGGTATTACTGGAGCAGTGTGTGGGGGTGCTACCACCATGGCGGGCCATAGTACGATGAGCAACAATGGCTGCTGCATTGACGACCAGACGACTGCTGGCGGGGCAGGAGCGGCCGATAGTAGGGGGGGACCACCACCTCCTGGGGCAGGAGGTGGTGGGCTGCCACCGCCTGAGGGAGGAGCAGGTGGTGGTGCTCTAGAGGCACCGTGAGTGGTGCTCTTAGGCAGTGATGTACATATATTTTTTTTATATAGGCTGGTGAGCCCATTTTGTACCGAGGTGCTTCATTGGCCTGCGGATACTTGTATTTTTTGTATGTAAATATTCGGATGGCACTATGGACCTATATATATACATGAGTATATACGTTTGAGATCTATGTGGTGTTTACATGTTTTTGGTTAATGTTTTGATGATGTCTATTCTATGTATATGCTGTGACAGGGTTTTGATATGTTTATGTATGTGTAGAGGTAGCTTGATGTGATATATGCCAGTCTAACACAATATTAGCTAGGTTATCTGTAATTTGATTCAATTGTATTGGAATATGTGTAAATGTAATGRAATCAAAATGTCAATATAAAAGCCTAACCTGCAGGTATTTGCGAAAGAGGCAAGGATCGCGTACGYGGTACACATTGTTGAGCTAGAGAACGACTAGTGAGAGTCAATGAAGACGCTAAGGTGACGAATACAATGATGCTGAGCGTCAGCGAGGAGGCCAATGAAAACAGTGTATTCGGCTTGGTTGTTGGTTGCTGAACCCAAACATATGCTGCTCGAATGGAGCATTTCATGTGAAGGGGTGTAGAGAGCCCAAGTAGCCGAAGCGAGATTTTGCGTCCAACGGCTGGCCCCGTCGGCATAACTGATGTGGTAGTCTGGTGGAGGAGGCATCTGTCAATAGCACAAAGGATAGTTTAGACATGAGGGAAGGAGAAAAAGATTAAAAATGCTAGAAAAGAAATAACCTAAAGTAGAATGACTACGTTTAAGCATAAAATTTCTTTAAGTACAACTCGTTGATGGGTTCTTTGAGAGAGAGGCCTTCGGGAGAGGCCAGAATATATGCACCTTTGGTGAGGCAATGTTGAATGATGTATGGGCCATGCCAGAGTGACTCGAATTTTCCATGGCCAAAGGTATCATGAGCGATATTGTAAGCCAGGATGAGGTCGCCTTCGTGAAATGATTGAAGGTTGACATGGTGATCAAAGGTAACCTTGGATCATTTTTTAGTTGCCTCGTTGTTCTGTAAGGAAGATCAACGATCTTCATCTAGAGACTCCAAGTTCAGCAAGCGCTGCTCCATTGGAGCAGTGTCGGGTAATAGCTCAGTTGCGGTGCGTAAGGTGGGAATTTTGCACTTGATGGGAAGAGTGGCCTCAACCCCATGGACTAAATGAAATGGTGTGAAACCAGTAGCGGTTTTCACAGCCGTTCGGTAAGCCCATAGTGCAGAAAATAACATATGATGCCAATTGGTTTTATGTTTATTAACCGTGCGCTATAACATGATCTTGAGGACTTTGTTAACTGCCTCGACCTATCCGTTAGACTGAGGGTAATATGATGAGGCAAACTCGTGAGAGAATCCTAACCGAGATGAGAGTTTGACGAAGATCTCATTCTCGAATTGTTTGCTATGATCGGAAATGAGTTGGAGGGGTACTCCAAAGCAGGATATGACGTGGTTAAAGAAGAAATGTGTTGCAGTGTCAGCGGTGTTGTTGAAAGTGGGCATAGCTTCGACCCATTTGGTGAAGTAATCAACGGCGACAATGATGTATTTGTGACCATTGCTGGAGGGGTGATTACAAGTCATGAAGTCTATGCCCCATTTACAAAAAGGGTCGGCAGTAATGACAGGGTGAAGACGAGTAGGGGGAGCGCGGGCTTTGTAGGCATAGAGCTGACATTGCTCACATCGTTTCACGGCATGAATGCAATCATGAAACAAGGTAGGACAAAAGTAACCAGCTCGGATAATCTTTTGAGCAGTGGATATACCCGAAAGATGGCCCCCACATGCGCCGTTGTGGCAGTCATTTAAGACTCTATTGGCCTCGTCAATAGTCAGGCATCGACGAAGCATGGTGTCGATGCCCTGTCGGTATAGGATGTCTCTGATGAGGAGGTAGCCGAGGGCCTAATGGTGAATATGTCGACGATCATCTCGTGAAAGGTGGTTACTAAACTTTTGAGTTTGGAGGTAGACGAGGAGGTCGTCGTACCAAGGATCATCCGAAGTGATGTAAAAGAGATGTTCGTCGGGAAAGTCGGTGTGGACGGGGGCACTGGTGGTGTCAGAGGGGAGGGCCGTGACAAGTTTGGCGAGAACAAGGGCCTTATTACTCTTAGGTGTTGAGAACTCAAGGTCGTACTCTTGAAGGATAACGATCCATAAAGCAAATTTGTCGTTAACTTGCGGACGATTGAGCAAGTATTGCATAGGGTTGGAATCTGAGATGACCTTTGTTGTGCGAAGCAGAATGTAGTGGCGCAGTTTCTGGACTACGAGGACGACTGCAAGAGCAAGTTTCTCTTCGTGTTTATACCTCAAGGGTGGCCCGGAGAGGTTTTTACTAATGTAATAAATGACATGTTCACGATTGTCATCATCGAGCTGGACGAGGACGTTGGCTACTGATACAGTTGATGCTGATACGTAGAGGATATAGCCGCGATTGTAGTCAGGTGCACTAATTAAAGGTGCATTTGAAAGTGTTGTTTTAAGATCGTCAAATGACTGTTGGGCGTGGTCGTCCCAGTGAAATGGGATGTCGTGACGTAGTAAGCGAAGGAAACCGTGTGCGCATATGGTGTAATCTGGGACAAAGCATCTAAGAAAGTTAGCTTTTCCCTGTAGACTTTGAAGTTGGTGTAAATTCCGGGGAGGTGGAATTTCGATGATAGCTTGGACTTTGAAGGGGTCCACAATAATACCGCTTTGGGAAACAATAAAATTGAGGAGGCGCCCTACGGTGACACAGAACACACACTTGAGAGGATTCAAGCAAATGTTGTACTGATGACACCGTTTAAAGATGATCCGTAAATCATCGAGATGCTGGGTGCGTTTTTTGGATCGAGCTGTGAGGTCCTTCCAGTAGGCGAGGATTATATTGGCCAGATCGTGAAAGATGTATGTCATATCCCTTTGGAAAGTTGCGCCGACATTCTTTAAGCCGAAAGGCATGACACGATATGCAAAAGTACCCCACGAGGCAGTGAATGCGGTTTTATACTGATCGGCTGGGTGGATTTGGATTTGATTATAGTCGGAGAATCCGTCCATAAAGGAGAGGGCCTTGTGGCTGGCGTAGTCGTCGATAATTTGATCAATGAAAGGTGTTGGAAAGTTGTCTTTGGGACATGCGTGATTGAGATCGCGAAAGTCTGTGCAAATGCAGATAGTGCCCTATTTTTTGTTAACGAGTACAAGGTTGGAAACCCATGAGGTATAGGCGATGGGGTAAATGAACCCGGCATCACGTAATTTGTCAATATCGACTTTGATAGCCATGGATTTGGATGGGTGTAGTGGTTGTTGTTTTTGGTGAACTAGAGTAATGTCAGGCCAGGTGTCGATGCGATGTTCGACAATAGAGGGATCGAGGCCAGGCATTTCCGTGTATGACCAGGCAAAAATATCCCTATATTCCTGGAAGAGGGCTTTGTATGCGGTGATTTCCTGAGAAGTGCAAGCATCTCCAATGGTGATTTCTTCGACGATGCAATTTTTAATGGAAATGTCGATTTGAATGGTGCGGGAAATGTTGGCCATGTTACCTTCTTCAAAAGCATCCGGGGCAGGAATGGGGTTTTTGAACCAGTCAATAGGCCCCGATGGGATAAAATCCTTAGTTTCGACCGCGTAGATGGGGTTTTGGTTAGGAGGCATGGAGGCTTCCTGTGGAGAGAAGAGTGCACGATGGTGTAGCGCATCCTAGGGAGAGTCCAGGTGGTTTAACTCTTCGAGTATTTCTTCGTCACATTGGAAGTGACGGGAATAAAAGGGGTCGTGAGGAGTGATCTCGGTGATAGTGGTCATGTGGGTGCCCCTTGGTGAGGAAGAAGCAGGGGGAACAATGCTAGGAGATGGTGAGGGTTCACTTGACATAAACCATATATTGAATTACTGGGGGGTACCCGTGGTGGTTGGGTGGAGAATGTCCGTAGGGGAATGAGCGGGAGAGTTGGGGGGGTTGGGGGGTGAATCCTCAGAAAAGTCATCTAAGAACCATGGAGGCGTTGGGAGGGCCTCGAGTTCAGGAGAAATGACATGAAGATCCTCTAGTGACGAGGTAATGTCAATTATCGCCTCTGCGGGTCGGTGAAGTAGAGTCAATTGGCATTGCCTGTATTCAAGGATCATAGGACACTGGTATGTGAAATGAGCTAATGACTTGCAGAGAGAGCAAGGGCATCTCATACGTTCATTGACTAAAGTGGTTACATAGCGGATGTCAGTGATATTTGTTAAGGAGGACATCGTAGGACTGGGGTTGTTCTGGAAGTTTTGGCGTACTGCAGCTAATGTCTGCCAAAAACGTGGCAGAGCCGGGCAATGGTGGGTATAATGGCCATACTCTGAACATATAGCACAAGCGTATTTGGTCCTCAACCCTTTACTACTGGATGTAGTGGTGGTAGTGGCGGGACTTGCCAATCTGTTGCGCCTCTTTCGTCACCTTGGTGAGAAAAATAGAGGTGCTTGCAAGCTCAGTTGGGTCTGCTGAGCAGGACAGCTACAAGGAAAAGAGTTAGGGAAAGAAAATAAAAGACTACAATTAAGAATTAAACTAAGAAATGCAATAACAACTAAATTCATGAGCATAGGGACATAGAAACAAAAAGAACCATAAGACCCATGTCACCAATGTTGAGTCTGATCTATTAGTGAAAACAAAGCACCAAGAAGAAAGGGGATTATAAGTCCCTTCTTCCTCCAAGGGAGGGCTCTTGGACCCCCACTAGCTAGCTCTTCTTACAACAAAATAAAAATGGAAAATGATGATGAAAGAACTCTTTACAAATCCACTCAATGGGTGAGGTGGATTGTCCAATGTAATGGTGTCAATATGCTCTTGACAAGGATGGAGTCCACAAGATAATAGAGGTAGCATAACATTACTTTGAATTCCTTGAGAAAATGAGGTGCATCCATGTCTTTTTATAGCATTCATTTGGGTTATTGTTTAACTGTTTTGTAGTGTGAAAAGAGGCCAATTAGGGCATTCTTAGGTCTTTGACCAGCCCACCAGTTGGATCCAGTCCAGATTTGAGGGTCAAATTGTCTTGGGAGCTGAACCATAAGTGGGTGGGAGGCCGACCACTCTCATAAATGCGCCGTTTAGCAGGTGCGCGGCTTTTTGCGCTAACAGTCACACATCGTGCGCCTGTGTGGGATTTTTGCGTTCTTGTTCCGCGCATGCGCACGCGCGCCCAATGTCTGCACAACGCTCTGCAATTTTTCACTACTTTGTATAGTTTTTGACCTTTTTTTAATGCTTTGGTATTAATTCAGGTCCATGGATGACTTCATCACTGTTTGACGATGCTGAGTTCTTGTAACCATGTGCGGACGAAATTTCAGTGATAACACCAACTTTGGAACTTACTCTTCATTTCTTGAATATTTATAAGATAAGCTCCACTCGCACTCTTATTTTTTCTCACAAGATAGTTCTATACAATGGGGTGTCTCATTCCCTTTATAGAAATCTCCAAATGGATTGAATTCCATCATTCTCCTCACCTAGTCTTAGAGTGCTTTCAAACTTCCTTTGATTCATAACATCTTTCTCTTCCTTTCCAAGGCAGTCCAACCTCAAGTCTAACTTGTTTCTTTATCATCTATTGTGTCTTAGGAAAAGTGAAGTTCATCAATGCTTCAAATCCTTTATACATAATTTTTGGTTCATATCCTGCAACTTTTCTATGCACACATTAATCTTATCCAATAATATGGTTCACCCATCTCACACATGAGATACATGTTGTCTTTCTGTCTTAGAAAATTTCCTCTACCATTCAAGATTTCCATGGTCCTTTCATAGGCAGTCATTATGTCCATAATTTGTGCAACCTTAATTACTTGGTGATCTATAAATTGTTGTGGATATCCCACTGGAATAGTTCGTCACAGCGGATTTGATAAATAAAACCAAAATCTACACTTTAGATTCTAGAATATTTAGTTGTTGATTTTATGCTTATGCATGAAATAGATAAAATGCAGAAAATAGAGAATAGTAAAACACAATTACACACCATCCACAAATAACAAATTTTTTTTCTCTAGGAAACTCTTAGGGGAGAAAACCTAGATAGAAGGTGAGGATGCCCTGCTCTCTTTTATCTAGTATGGAAATAATGAAAATACAAAGGAGAGGGCACTCTCTATGGAGTTTACTTAGACCTGTGGCCTACTAGGATGCTACATAAAATTAAACCCCTCTATTATGCTATCTAATTTCCTACTCCCAGTTGTTATTCTATACTATGAAACAAAACACAAGAACATAGAATGGAACCCCTTCTCCTCCTAGTGGCCCAGTATTTAATATAGCATGATAGCCATCCAGGGATAGGTTTTTGACTTCCTCAACCCTTAATTGTGGTAGGGTTTTGAATCTTCTAGAATCTTCTTGAAATTCCTAATGTGGATATCCCCATATGCATGAGTAATGGGGGCTAACATGGCATCCTCTCGTACCATGGTGGTCAACACAATATGTCAATTTGTGGGAGGCATAACTTTTGCATACAAACTCTGATTGACGCATGGTCTACATCGTTGGAAAGGTCTCAGAATGTAGAACATTTTCAAGGGCCTATGCTCAATTTCTAGAAACCAAAAGCATAAAACACATCGTTTAATTCCTCAAAATGGCTCCGGAAGGTTTCATACCCCAATTTTTCAAACTAGGACCTGCCACTAAAATGACCCTGCAAGTTGATTCCTCCAATTTTTTCCAGTCTGAAAGTATCAAGATAGATGACAAATAATATAATGATCCAATCCAGATCACTTGGTTTCCTTTCCCTATCCCATGGGATTAAGGACTTGTATCCTTATTTTATGCTAAAGAATATCATCCTTTATCGGCTAATGTTATAGCAAGATTTGCCTCACCTTATGAAAATTCACTCAAAAGGCCTTTTTCCATTTCCCTATGCAGACTTGAAGTCCCTTTTTGAAAATCCCATAGCTAAAAACAATGTTTTTTCACATATGTGCACCCTAACTACTATACAACATGCATATGTGTATAAGGTTGCACCACTACAACCCGCGTACATCAGGTTTTGTGCTCCAATTTAAAAAATAGTGTCGGGTTTCCATGTCATGTCATGAGATCCATGATCCTTGACCTTCCATATATTGGAAACATTCCGACTCAGCCCTTTAGTTCCACTTGAAGGCTATAAATGGGCCATATCCGAGCTATGGAAAAGAAGAGAAGAATTCAACTTTGAGAGCAAAGTTACTCTGGAGAAATTATTCACTTCATATTGAGTCTGCATCCCTTTATCATTCTAAGTCTGAACACATTGTTCATCCCCCAAGCTCTCCCCTACTTGATTGAGAACCTCATTGTCTCTCTTATATGAGCTTGCCTTTGGTGGAGGATTGAAGTGGTGGAGGCCCAGCTGGAAGGGACTTAGTTTCTCGGTTCCGAACCATGCCGACATGGAATTTTTTAATTCATTCACTTATGTTGTTTACATTTTAATAGAAATACTCCTTTCTTGTCCAATTAATATCTTGAAAATATTTGACTTGTTATTCCATGGGCATATTTGTTATGAATGTTGATGGATTATGCTATTGAATGTGCTAACTTCATATATTATCACCATATGTTTGCGTTTCTTGGTTGTTGAGGACAAGTTGCAGGTGTATTTCTTTGAGTCAAGTGCTCAACTGTGGACTTGATCGAATATCTGGATGAGGTAGGATCCTTATCTTGTCTCATTAGCATATTTTCATATAAAACATATATGATATTAGAGTTGATTTCTGTAGTCATTTCCGTCTGTTGCAGTTTACCCCTAGCCATAGCGAGATTTTCCTCTTAACATAGTTGACGACCATACTGGGGAAATAATCTTCCTTTCGGGGTTTGGAGTGTTTTTATCCTTTGATTTCTCTCATTTATATTGAGTTTCTTGTCGTTTGATTGCTTGACAACCTCTGCTCATTTTGATTCTGAGTTTCTTAGCGTTCTCCTTAGCCTGGAAATGTTTTAACACATATATGAGGGTTTTTACCTGACAGTCGTGTACATACGCATGTTTCCCTTATGCAAGAAGCATATATATGCGTCTTTCACCTGAACAGTCACGTACATCATCCTTTTTTTCTTGGTTGTTGAGTTTTATGTTTGTTGGGTGAGTTTTGATGGTTGTTGAGTCTTCTTAGGTATCTGTTATGACTGTTAAGTGTTTGTAGAATGATAGGAAACCTTTCTTTGGTTCAATTTTCGGGCAGTGCCTTTCTCATTATCATTTTCAGTTGATTTTCCTTGCATTTTGGGCTGGGTGTTTGCTTCTTGATATCCTACTTGGTTTGTCTATGTTTACATACAGTAGAATCTTTATATCAAGTTATTGTTCAATCTTTGCATTTTCATTCTTTTATATTGAAAATACAAAAATATTAAGCGTTGTGCATTGTTGGCATTTGATATTTTGGGTCCTTATCATTGATCTTAGCATGTGTATAAAAATATTGCATCTTATTTGGAATTGTAGAACTAAATTGAAAATTGCATTTTGAAAATCTTATCATTTATTGGGAATTGAAGTTAGGAATTTGCATTTTATTCATATTCATTTATTTTACTTGTTGAGTCATAACATCATTATTTTCATGACCAAACCTTTTTTGAGTAAGAAAGGCACTAAAAGAAACGTTGGTAATTTAAAATTGATTAGAAACGATTTTATTTTCTAGGGTGCACAAACTAGCTTAGGATTTAGAGCCTTGGAATAAGATTTTCTAAGTAAACTTCTCCAAGGCTATTAAATCAACATATGTGTTTGAATAAGGGAGTGGTGAAATCCATTGTATAATTTGTGATGTCAGGAGGGTCCACTTACACTGGATTTAAGCACGAGGTTGCATGAGGTTGGTTGAAGGGATATCCCCCCAATACCTTCTTAGCATCAGATATATTTTTGGGGATCTTGCTAGTACCTTTACCTCTGTAAGAGGTGGTGCTTTCGAGGTTTCGGGCTTTGTTACCCTCCCCATACAGTGGACCTGGCTTACGACTGTTTGCCTACGCATCGCTTATATGGTGGTTTCTTAGTTTCTTGACATAGGTACCACATAGGTTACTTGCAGGGGTTATTTTGTAGGCACCCTAGGTCAGATAAGGGTTGGACAACACACAACCTTTATGGAGGATTACCTCTCTGAGGGTATCTGACCAACTGATTATTAAGCCCATGAGGGCCCTTATAACTAATTTTGATACCTCCGATCTTTTGCAGGGAGTCTCAGGCCCCTCTTCGGCGAGGCATACCTACTTTAGGGAGGGAGGCCCCTTTTAGCCACTTTATGATGTTTGTGTGCATATTGGCCTTTTGTTTATTTTATTTTTGGTGTTCTCTTTGATTACTAGTTGGCCTTAGGATTTGTTTTTTATATATCGAGTCTTGAGTCATCATGGACCTAGACCGACTTCCTTCCAGGTCTTGCCGCTTGTTACAGTTACCACCACATTTTGAGTCTTTTCCTTCTAAAAGGTGTAAAGTTATCAAACGTGGTACACACACCTCCACTTACCAGACTTGTGATCATACAAAATTGAGTACTGAATCGAGTAAAAAACATACTGGGAGTCCTTCAACTCCCATACCTACTATAGGTAACGATACTCCTTCGACACCTTAAACCAAAATGGTAGTAGTGTCGGAGGTTCCTATTATAACTCATGTCTGTCCTATAGTGAATACTCAACCTATATCCACAAACCTGTTTGGGTCCCTGTGTCACTCACTGGGCTACAATATTCATTCCATTCCTATGGCCTCTATCCCTTTTGCTTATAGTATGCCTAATTTCACATCGCAATTTTCATCCTCCATCCCAGTGTCTACTTTGGATACTAGTATTGGACTTTGGGGAATGGCTCCTCCACATACTCCATTCTCATTTGGTGGTGCTCAAGTCCCACAAATGACTCCTATAGTTGGAGGCCTTCATCCTATTAAACTCAGGTCTAATCATGTTCCTAATGCTTATGGATGGAGTAACCAAGCTGGAGGACAAGCTACTGCTTATGGTCCATCCTTTACACCCACCTCCTCTATACCGATTCTGACCAACACGTTTGGCATGACGAATCCACCTTTATCCTCTGGATTCACACCCGGAGGAGGTCAGTTCCATACCTTGGGAAACCCCCAACCTGGGTCCACTCTGGTTGGGGGCATTTTTTACAACCCTCATCATAACATTCCTATTGGAATGGTGCCGAACCAAAACCTCATGAATTAGTTCGGAGGAGGGTATTACAATCCCGGACAGGTCCTTGGTGCTTACCAGAACCCTGGATGGGCTTCGATTCCCCAACAATAATATTTTGAGGGATCTTGGGGGCAGATGTCGAAACCTCGTCTCCCTTTTCTGTCCATGCTCAATCTACTAGACTTGTCTAAGTTAATGAATGAGCTTGTGTGTCATGATCCTTCATGGATTTCCGTCCCCACCAAGCTTCCTTCGGATATTCCAAAATTCGAAGGCAAGACTGGTGAGGATCCTAGTGATCACGTCACTACTTTTCACCTTTGGTAATCTTCTAATTCCATTTACGACGATTTTATTCGGTTAAGATTGTTTCAATGCACCCTCACGGGGGTCACCGTGAAATGGTATATCGAGCTACTAGGGGGGACATATAGAAATTTTAATCAGATGGTTTTAGTCTTCCTCAATCACTTCCAATTGTTGGTTTATTACGATGTTGGCATAGAACTTCTATCGACCTTATGTCAGGACAAAGCCACTCATATCTCAGATCACATCAAGGAGTAACATAGATAGAAGAGGTTGATCAAGGCCTACATACCCCGAAATTCCTACTATAGTGGTTCCTTAAGTCTCTACAACCTTATATTTCTAAGGATGTTTCTACATGCGAGGTTACATCTGAGGAAGAAGCAATTTTTAAAGCCCAATAGTTAGATCTCATATATGCTTAGTCTGGGATGTTATATGAGATTCTTCCAGACGCACCAAGGTCAAACTATGACCCTACACAAAATATTGGGCCTCATGCTGATGGCATTGTAGGCTCTTCCAATATGAAATCTGCAGACTTGGTGACAAGCCATTTGAAAGAGTTGTCTCTAAACTAGCTTGTAGGAGGGCCAACTTCGTCTGTGTCCTCCACTCCCACTCAGTCGATGGATGTACATTTTGTCCAATCATTGACCAACCTAAATGGTAACCAAAAACGAGGAGGGAATAAAAAGAAAGGACGTGGTAACAATTGTAAGGGTGGGAAGAATAATATTAAACCCAAGGACAATGGTAATAATGAGAAGTCGAATAATAATGGTGGTGAGGGAAATAAACAAAGGTGGAAGGTGAAGTTTCCCTGCAATATTTGTACAGACGATCACCTTACCCACTTATTTCCCAAACTTGCAGAAGCTATGAGGATTTTATCTCTACCGGTCGTTGTCCTGACTAGTGCTTTTCCACATAATCAACATATGGCCTCAATCTCCTCAAACACCGGAAATGCGGCGGGTGGGAGTCAAAACCCACCGACGCAAGATGTTGACCGTTTATGCATCAATATGGTTAAATATGAGGTTAATGTAGCCACTGGGTCTCACGATTACAATTCTCCACAGACTGTACATGTTCTAGAGTCTCCCCCTCCTCCGGAGACGCTCTTACAGATAGAAAAACTAGAGCACCACCTCGTATTCCGAAAGGAGTACTCAAGTGCTCTACCCACAATCCTAATGCTAGAGCTGCCCAGAATTACTCTATTGTTGAGGATCTGGGTCAAAACCTCATGTGTGATGTCAGATCTGGAAGTACTCCAGACGTGTCCTTCACAGAGGAATGCCTTTCTATCTGCGTTAGAACCTCTAAATCCTTGTGGCTCTAAAGTTATCAAATTTGACGTCACAAATGTGAAGCCTCACTTGCCTTAACATGTGGCATTCCAAATCCACATGGGTTACTCAAGGTATACCATCAAAAATACTATTGTTGATGAAGGTTCTATAACATGTGTGATGCCCCTGGTCTATTGGAAAGCCCTCAACTCTCCGACCCTTTCTTAGTCTTCGAACCTTTCTCGGTCTCCGACCATGTTTACTTCTTTTGATGCTCATTACTTTCACCCTCATAGTATTCTTACTACATTTATGGTCTAATTAGGTGGGAAGACGGTAGAGGTGGATGTCGAGGTGGTTGATGCGCCCCTCGACTATAACTTATTACTAGGACGCAATTGGACTTGTGCTATGACTGCAATTGTATCATTCGTCTTTCGCACCCTTTGATTTCCTCACGATGGGAAGATCGTGACAATCGACCAATTGTCCTTTGCATATGCTAGCCCAATCCATCTGTTGGACTCTCGATCCTTGTGATTGACAATTATCAGCTGGAAACTCAGAATATCGGTGTCGAAATGTATTCATCCCTTATGGGACCTTTGACTTCATGGCACTGGTTCATCATATATACTCCATGTCCAGTAGGTCTTCTTCATCAGAGAGGTTTGTTCCTTTCTACACTTCGTATTTTAACGATCCTTGGACCTTACCTTCCTAGACTGCATCTTGTGAAGGTCATTCAGATACTAGAATGGCCATGCCACTATCATTAGTAGAGATGGCATATCAGGTTGTTCTTGACTCTTCCACCGATCCAGATCCTATTACCTCGTTGATAGATGAGGAGGATCTTTTTCTAGAGCATGTGTGGGCCACTTCATTTTCTTGTTCACATGACTGCCTCTATGAGACTTTACCTTAGGATGAATCTATCATGGAGGCCATGAATGGTTCTGACAGGCCATGGGATGATATGCATCATCACTCTTATTTTCTCCCAGAGCTTGCCAGAATCGAACAAGATGATTTTAGATCTACCTTGAATGAGATAATCATTCATGCCGTAGTTCCACTTGATACACACGAAATTTATGATGAAGGAAACATGATGAGTATCTCTCCTACCATCACGATTGATATCTCTCGTATTCTTGGAAAGGTTGAAAATGTATACATCAGTGTGGATTGTTCACCAGAGGAAATTATGATCTACACCAAGCTCTTCAAATAATTCCAAGATGTGTTTGCTTGGTCATATGAAAAGATGCCAGGAATAGACCCTCATATTTTTGAATATGAGATTAAAACCTACCTGGATGCTAAGCTTGTTCAACAACGAATTAGAGCTGTCAATCCTAGGAAGGCCCCTGCTATTAAGGCAAAGGTAGAAAAAATTCTTAATGCTGGCTTTATCTACCCGGTTCCCTTGACTGAATGGGTATCCAATCCCGTTCCTGTGAATAAAAATAAAAGAACCATCCATGTATGCATGGATGCTTGTGACCTGAATAAAGCCTATCCCAAAGACAACTTCCTGACACCCTTCATCGATCAGATCCTCAACAAATGTGAGGGAAGCACAGTTTTTTCTTTTATTGACGGATTTTCATGGTATAACCAAATTCATATTAAACTCGGGGACCAACATAAGACGAAATTTATTTTCCCTTGGGGTACTTTCGCATACTGGAAGATGCATTTTGGCCTTAAGAACGCCAAAGAAGCCTTCCAATGAGCTATGACCTTCTCATTTCATGATCTCAAGCACATAGTCGAAGCCTATCTCAACGATCTCAATACTCACTCCCGTAAGAGAGTAGATCACCCTAAACACCTTTGAGTAGTTTTTGAAACGTGTTTCCATAATCACATCCATTTTAACCCTCATAAATGCATATTTTGCATTAGTTCAGGTCAACTTATAGGATGTTTAGTCTATGAGAATGGGATCATGGTAGATCCGTTAAAGGTTGAGGCAATACTTCGATTACCTCCCCCGTGCACTATTCGTCAACTTCAATGTTTACAGGGGAAAGCTAACTTTTTGCGACGATTTATAGTGAACTATGCCAATATTACTAAGGGTTTCATGCATCTCCTAAAGAAGGACACTCCTTTTATCTAGGATGAGTGAGCCCAGGAATCCTTCGATGTGTTGAAGAAATCCTTGGTATCAACGCCTCTGTTGAAGTCTCCATACTACAATAGAGATTACTTGTTTTATGTCGCTGCATCTGAAGAGACGATTGGTATGGTGTTGGTTGAAGAGGATGACGAGGTCCATGAGCACATATTTTAATATCTTAGTCGAAAATTAGTCAGCCCTTGTTGGCAGCAAGCCGAAGTGGAAATA
Source organism: Picea engelmannii (assembly GCA_009831015.1). NCBI lineage: Eukaryota > Viridiplantae > Streptophyta > Pinopsida > Pinales > Pinaceae > Picea > Picea engelmannii. The sequence goes on from ML788950.1 coordinate 141,802, forward strand.
AGGATGGCCAAAGTGGAAAGAAAAATGATCGTGGGGAATGAAAGCATGCAGAAACTGAAGTAACAACAGGAGGAAAACACAACACATGCACATGCAAGAAAGCGTGCACAAGGAAAGTGACAACTGGAAGGAAGAACAACATACATGCATGGGAGGAATACCTAACGTCGGTAGGGTTAGGGTTTTGTTAATATATTGTAAACGACTGAAGAGCCCAATACATACATACATACATACATACATACATACATACATACATACATATATATATATATACATAGGTATCAAAGGGGGGCTGGGTTCCTTATTTTTTCATTAGTGTTCTATCATAGATAGGCACGAGTTGATGCGATATGTAATGTGGTTATGAACTATTTTGTAAGATATTGAGCTAGAGGAGAGAAGGGAGATTTGAGGATTAGATCACAGGCTGAGGGGCCTAGTGAGATCTAGTTCGCCTCATATAGATCATACCCATCTGAGGAGACTTGTAAGTGTGTGACGTTGTAGATGCATAACTACCATAATAAAAGAGCCAAGAGCCAAATATTTGTGGACGTAGCCTAAGAGGGGGTGAACCACAGTAATAGTTGTGTAATGTGATGAATGCATGCATGTCTTTATCTTCTTTTCAGTAGTTAAGTATTGTGCTTAATGAATGAATGAGTTATTATATTGCTATGAAATATGATTGTGTTGTTAAGGGAATAAACTGTTGAAGTTAATTCATAGTCGTGAATACAGTAGATTACAATCACAAGTTGTAGTAGATGGCTCTAAATACATATCTCCTATCTCATACTCAATCATAGGATGTAAACACCTGAGTCTTACAACCACCCATTTAAAGCTATCGGGTGAGACTGCGTAGTGCATTATGTGTGTCGTGTTGCCTTCTGGATTGCCAGGAGGGCCGATAGTTTTAGAGGCTTTGTTGGAAACTTGAATGACATGAATCCTGGGTCGATAAGCTCGGAGTAGAATAGAAGAATAGTTAAAACCAACAAATGGTTTTGTTTTTGTGTTGGTAGGAATGAGAGAGGACTAAGTAAAAGAGATAGAGTGAGCGAGAAAAGAGAGAAGAAAAGAAGAGAGCAATGAGCCATTAGAAGGGAATGTTGAGACCATGGAACCCTACGAAAGCAGAAATTGAGAGCTGGTTGAGAACAAAAGAGCAAGATTTTGCACAGAAAGACAATACAAACCCTTGGCTCACACCCCATAAATATCTAGACAAATACGTGTTTACTAATTTACATGAAGTATTTTTCTGTGATTTTCCGCATCTATTACAGGAATGGATACTAAGGTTGAAGGATAACCACGCGCCGAACCAAATTCGACAGCTAGATTGGACCTCAGTATAGTTTGAGTAGTTACAATAGGTGAAAAACAAGTTCACTCATGCAATAGACTTTTGGCTTGATATCATTGTTGCAGGGTTTATAACAGAGTTTGCAGTTGACATAGTGGAGTCGTATAGTGCAACCGAGAAAGATCTTTTATGAGGACCCCGAGGAAGGTGCATTCTTTCATTGTATACCTCTATTAAGATACTGCTATATAACAAAGGTGTAATGACAATGGAATCAGACAACTAAACTTCTCTGCGTGCATGGGGGAAGGGGGGAAGCACTAACAAAGAGAGGATAAATGGAAGGAGGAAAGGATAAAGGAAAAAAGGAGGAGGAACCTTTGGACCCGATCATGATGGACGACAACCAAATCAATTCGATCTTGGTGTCAACAGGAAGGATGCGTAGCAGAGTACCCTACCAATAAAAGGTAAATACCAAGAAGAGAGTCGTAGCTACGAGGGAAGGCTTGGTGAACGATGAGGAAGAGGTAGAGGATCTTTGGGCTGTGGAGCAGATTGAGGAAATCCTACGTGCAACATATGGGAGGAAGATGAGAGGTCTAAGAGTGGGAGGAGAAGGAATCCATCCTATCCATATTAATGTCAGTGTGGAACCCATAAACCCATGTGCAACTAATACACCAAAGAGAACACTACCATTTAGACAAGCGAAGTTTGGATGAAGTCCGACAGTAGGAAGTACATCTACACAAGGAGAAACAACTGGAGGAGCCAGTTCAAGAAGCACTAGTCAAGTATCTACACCGTGTGGAGGAGGTAGTAGTTTAGTATTCAGAACAGTAGAACACGATCACACCATCAGTTTACCAAAATTTTGAGGAGAAGCAACAAAAGACCCTGAGAAGAATTTGTTCATTTGTGCAAAGATGTGGGAAGCAAAACAGATCATTGATGAAGATACCAAACTTGTGCAGCTAGCGATTGGGCTAAGAGACTGTGCACTAGACTGGTACATGAGTCTAGACACAAACAATGCCCCAGGGATGACAAGGAAACTGGCCGACATTAAGAAGTTACTGATAAATGAGTTCTAGAAGCCGAGCTCAGAGGATCAGTACATGAACGAGATGATCGAAATAAGACAAAAACCAGGAGAGTCTATATGGGAGATTGATCATATATTTAAGAAACTGAAGGGAAAATTAAAATAACTCATGACTGATATGAAACATTGACACATGTTTGTCAACTCACTACTCCCACACTTAAAATACCTGTTACGACAACAGAAATTTCAGACACAGGCAGAGGCTCTGCATGAAACACTACAACTGAAAGAGAACCAATATCAACAAATAGACCCAACTATCGAAGAATTGAAGGAGGATTTGAAGAATCTAATATTTCAGTTGAACCAGAATAAGAAAGAGGACAAATGAGAAGTTGTTTGGTGTACCGCATGTAGGATGGAAGGACACCACAAGAACGAATTCCCAACATTCGTGCAGTATATTGTAGCAGGTATGCCAAATTCATTACCACCAGGAGGACTATGGTGTGAAATCTATAAAAAACTGGGTCACGACCCTTATCACTGCACGATGATGCAAAAATACCAAGCAGTCCCAAAGAGTTCATATTGTACCTTTTGCAAGTCAGTGGGCCACGATGATAAGGATTGCAGAACTATGGAGTTGATGAGGGAAAGGACATCATATGCATATAGAGTACAGGCTGAAATGATGACTGGGCAAGCTGCAACATAATTCAATCAGGTCCCAGCTCCATACAACACTACGCAGTAGGAGTACAATACTGCGCAACAACCGTAGAATAACCCACAACCACAGTACAACCAAGCACAACCTCGGTACAATACCGCACAGTATAATCAGGCACCACAGTATACCGCGTCGAGAGGTGATCGAGCAGCCTACAAAGGAGGAGGACGAGCCAGAGGAGGTTTCAAATGAGGTAAAGGACTAGTCACATGTCACAATTGTCAACAACCGGTACATTATGCAAAGGAATGTCCACTTCCACCAGCGACTTGTATGTATTGTCGCACATCAAACCATGATACAAAGAAATATATGACATTACTAGTAAATATTCAAGAAAAGAGGAACCAAAACAATCATAATGTTCAGTGGATCTCAGCCGAAGAAAGGGACGAAGGACGAAACATCAACATAGTCACTCGTGGAGGAGCTAAAATAGGCACTGACACAGTTCGACTGGAACTAGAACACAATCATTGGGTGAATAAGAACACCGAACGAAAGAAGAAGTTCGACGCACAGAAGGAAAAGGAGATTTTTAAAGAGGTCAGACAATAATTTCCAAAGGAGGACAAGGCGTCGACTTCAACCACCAAACAAAACAAGAAAGCACGAAAATATGAGATGTTGCCATCATTGGATCATAACAACGAGATACAACCCATGGGACAAGTAAGTACAATCAAAGTTTTTTTGAAATTATGTGTAAAAGTATTAAGTGATCCATCATCTGTGAAAACATTTCAAAACATACTAGAAAAATGTAGCAGCGAGACGGAAGAAAAGCTAGAACCAAAAATAGTTAATCGCCTACACACAAAAAGAAGAATGAGTAGGGAATTTAGACTGAATTCTAACATTGGGGATTTCAATATGGGAGACATTATATTGGATCTAGGATCCAAATTCAATGTACTACCAAAGACGACATGGCAGTGCACGGGAGAGCCAACATTAGGATACTCACCTGTACAATTGAAATTAGCAAACCAACATAGAGTCCTACCAATCGGTAGACTAAAGGGAGTGATAGTAGATCTAGATGGAGTGCGCATTAAAACAGACTTTGAAGTCATTGAAATAGTGGATGACACAACACCTTACCCAACATTTCTTGCTCTGTATTGGGTGTTTGACAACCAGACCATAATCAACTTGAAAACCAGGAAAATGACATTTGAGTCAGGCAAATACAGGGTCATCAAGCCATTAGACCCATCCAAAGGGGAGAGGTTTGTAGAACCCACTTGTTTAGAATTAGAGGAAATTAACCAGTTGTATAGAACAACTATATGTGATGAGGATTACATAAACCCAATTGCAGATGGGGTACTCAGTTGGCGAAGCATTACTTCATGTACAACAGACTCAGACACCGGTTTGGAAAACTGGCAACAAAGGCTACATGAAGTATCCACGCGAAGATGTGCAAGAATAGACCGCACAGTAAGATGGGTAGGCACAAAAATCATAGAACCACCCAGTTTCCACGGACTAAATGATTTGGAAATATTCTTAACATAGTATGAAGATGCAGTGTTAGAAAACTAGAGACTGTTAGCGCTTGACTTAGCACTCAAGGCCACACTCACAAGATGGTGGGGCGCACACAAAGAGACAGTCACAAACTAGTATCAATGTAAGTAGTTACTGTGCATAAGGGTCGGTGCAGAACAAAAGAACAACAAGAAACATAAGTATGAAGGACAACTGACACTAGCGAAACATTTGGAGAAGTGTAGAATGTTGTGGAAAATGACACCTCTAGTAGAATGGCCTCATCATTTCATACACACTCTAGAGGGGATACCAATGAATTGGTACAAAAATCAGGAATTACACAAAGGAACTATGACCTGGACAATATTGCAACAAAATTTCTCAATCACTTTCTCATTCGAACATGAGAACCCCAACATAGACGCAACCCTTAAATGGATCAGAGGAGTGATATTCATCAAAGAACCATGTACAGGAGGAAGCACTGGATGAAGATGATCCATACGATATTCAAATTGAAGAAGTAGAGGGTGAAAGAGATGTGGAAGCACCACCCATAGAATCAGAAGTCATTTCCACACCGATCAAGGTAAATAAATTTAACATCAGGACAGTTGAGTAGCCCAAAATAGCCAGCAATAGAGATTAATAGGATGGGAAAACGATAGAAAGCATCACAGATTTGTTGCGCGAATATAGTGACCTCTTTCCCACAACATGTACAGAGATGAAGGGTATAGCTGGAGAGCTAGGAGAAATGAAGATACCATTTAGACCTGATGCGAGACCTGTTAGAAAAACAGGACCATGGAGCAATAAAATAAAACAAATGCGGAAACAAAACATAGAAGATACACAATACAAGAGAGACACGTATTTACGTGGTTCACCCAGTGTGGGCTACGTCCACCAGAGAAATTGCCAGGTCCTTTCTTTATTATTATCCAACAAAATGAAGGGATACAACCTACAGAAAAACCCGTTGTAACTTCCTCTTCTTTTTCTCACAGTCTCCTCTCTCAGAATACAATATTCACCACCATCCATAGCTGCGATACATTTCCCTCATAAAAGAGGGTGTCCTTCTAGGGAAAAAAACCCTAACATAATCTCTACCGTTAGATCTGTGACCTTATAATGAACGGTCCAGATTTACAATGAAATTACAATATACTTTTACAAGGAAATTTTTTCTTCGGGGGCTTCGCCCCCGAACCCCCGCTGGGGGCCCGCTTGCCCTCAGACCCCATAGAGGGGGTACCCCCCCTCTGCACTCCCCCATGTGGAAGAGTGTACATACTTTTGGGGTGTAAATACTTCATGGGGTATAAACACGGCTGAAAGTAAAAGACCTCTAAATCAGGAAGATAATCATGCTCCACAACCAACAATCTCCCACTTGGAGACTGATCTCAACAACTCCACCACTGCTGTATATTCTGGACTATGAACCTTCTTGGACCTAGCAAATTTCTCATCTTCATCTTCATTCTTGAAGACCAACTGAAACTGAGCAAGAACTCAGTTTCTCCCTGGTTACTCCCTTTGTTAACATGTCTACAGGATTCTGGCTAGTGTGTATCTTTTCTAGCTTCAATTGTCCATCTT
>ML788950.1:151610-191027 GCA_009831015.1 Picea engelmannii
GATGTCTCACCTGTGCTTTTTCGTCGCATTTCCTCACTAAGGATAACACCAACAACATCATCAAATTTTAAAGTATTTGAACCAGAGATAGAGTTACTTACAGCCATGAACAAGCCATTCCAGCTTTCTGGCAATGAGCACAATATTAGAAGATCCCTAACCTCATCATCAAAGTCCACTTTGACAGAACTTAGTTGATTAGTAACCGTATTAAATTCATTTAAATGATCTGCAACAGACCCACCTTCTGACATATTCATATTAAATAATCTCTTCATTAGAAATACCTTATTCGAGGCCGAGGGTTTTTCATACAATTTGGCCAATGTGTCCATCAATCCCTTCGTTGTCTTTTCTTTCGAAATATTGAAAGCCACCGATGTTGCTAGGCTCAGCCGTATCGTTCCTAAAGCCTTTCTATCAAGAATCTCCCATTCTTCATCCTTCATGGCGATCGGCTTCTTTGCTACTTCGCTCAATGGTAGGAATAGATCCTTATGATATAAATAGTCTTCCATCTGCATCCTCCATAACTGGTAGTTTTGGACGTTAAATTTCTTGACCCTAAACTTTCCATTTTCCGACATTGCTCCCACTCGAACCAGGAACCCTCTTTTCCTGCAAGTTACCTTATGCTCTAATACCAGTTGTTAGAAAAACAGGACCATGGAGAAATAAAATAAAACAAATGCGGAAACAAAACATAGAAGATACACAATACAAGAGAGACACATATTTACGTGGTTCACCCAGTGTGGGCTATGTCCACCAGAGAAATTGCCAGGTCCTTTCTTTATTATTATCCAGCAAAATGAAGGGATACAACCTACAACAAAACCCGCTGTAACTTCCTCTTCTTTCTCTCATAGTCTCCTCTCTTAGAATACAATATTCACCACCATCCATAGCCGCGATACATTTCCCTCATAAAAGAGGGTTGTCTTCTAGGGCAAAAAACCCTAACATAATCTCTACCATTAGATATGCGACCTTATAATGAATGGTCCAGATTTACAATGAAATTACAATATACTTTTACAAGGCAATTTTTGCTTCAGGGGCTTCGTCCTCGAACCCCCGCTGGGGGCCTTCTTTCCCCCAGACCCCCCAGCCGGGGGGATAGCCCCCCCGGACCCCACAGAGGGGGTACCCCCCCTCTGCGCTCCCCCGCGTGGAAGAGTGTACATACTTTTGGGGTGTAAATACTTCATGGGGTATAAACACGACTGAAAGTAAAAGACCTCTAAATCAGGAAGATAATCAGGCTCCACAACCAACAATACCTATTAAACAACAACCCTATAGATTGAACCCAATATACAAATAGAAATTCAAAGATGAGATCGACAGGATGCTCGAAGATGGAATCATAGAACTAGTTGATGAGTGAGAAGGGATAAGTCCAATGGTAGTATAGGACAAGAAACAAGGAGGGATTAGGATATGCGTTGACTTAAGGAAGTTGAACGATGCATGCCTACATGACCCATTCCCTACACCATTTATGGATGAAGTGTTAGAGAATGTAGGAGGACATGAGGCTTACTCATTCATTGATGGATTCTCAGGATGCCATCAGATTAAGATAAAATAGGAGGATAGACACAAGACCATGTTTGTGACAGATTGGGGATCTTATCAGTACACATTCATGTCATTTTGATTGAATAATGCACCCGCAATATTTTCCAGAGTGGTCATCGCAGATTTTAAAGAATCCATCCATCGGTTTCTTGAAGTATACCTAGATGATTGGACAGTATATAGTCTGTTGAAAAACCATGTGGAAATTTTATGGATGATGTTAGAAAGATGAAGACAATGCCAAATATCACTGAACATCAAGAAATGAATATTTGGAACACCGTTTGGGATACTATTGGGCCACATAGTATGAAAACAAGGTTTATTAGTAGATCCAACAGAGATCGCAGTCATTGTTAACTTGCCAGCACCAAAAATAGTCTGTCATCTTAGAGCGACATTGGGACACACAGGGTACTACAGGAAATTCATCAAAGGATATGCGCAGATCACAACACCGATTGAAAATTTGTTAAGGAAGGATACAAAGTTTTAATGGAACTATGAGTGTCAGCATGGTCTGGCTACCCTGAAGGAAAATATGGTTACTATGTCGATATTAGTATTTCCAGACTTGGAGAAGACATTCCATGTGCATGTAGATGCATCAATGATAGCACTTGGAGCTATATTGGCATAGCCAGGAGTGAGAGACTTGGATCACCTGATAGCGTTTGCAAGCAAAAAGTTATCAGACTTAGAACATAACTATAACATGATAGAAAGAGAAGCCATAGACATGGTCTATGCACTGCAGAAGTTCAGGCATTACTTACCAGGAAAACACTTTAATATGTTCACCGATCACTCAGCCCTGAAATACCTAGTCAACAAGATAGTGTTGGGGGGGATAATCTGTCGATGTTTACTGCTATTTCAAGAATTTGACTTTGAAGTAATAGTTAAACCAGGAAAATTGAATGCAAGACCTAACCACCTGTCAAGGGTCACAAATGGAGAAGAACCTATGAATTTAGAAGACAACTTTCTTGATGCACAATTATTCTCAGTACATATTGTTGATGAATACTTCACAGATATCATTCGGTACTTGAGTACAGGTATTGTGCCATAATAATATAGCACCGCACAGAAGAAAAACCTGGCAGTCTGTGCTGTCGACTATCAACTAATTGCAGGACATTTATATAAAATGGGCTCAGATAGCATCTTATGAAGATACATGTTAGAGCACGAAAGACTAAGGATTTTAGCAGAAGCCCATGAGGGAATAGAAGGAGGGAATTATGCAAGTAAAGATACCGTGCAAAAGGTATTGCATGTAGGACTATGGTGGCCAACGATTCATAGAGACTCCAAGGAGTACTGTCAAAGATGTGATGTCTGTCAAAGGGTAGGCAAACCCAACAGAAGGGGCGAGATGCCATTACGACCACAAGTAACATTACAGGAATTTGACAAGTGGGAAATAGACTTTGTGTGACAAATCAACCCACCTGCAAAAAGAACAGGAGATAGATACATTATCACCATGACGGAATACTTAACAAGATGGGTGGAAGCCACACCAGTAAAATATTGCATCGCAGAAACAACAACGCACTTTTTGTTTGAACAAGTAATCACTAGATTTGGATGCCTAAGAATTTTGATGAGCGACCAAGGCACACACTTCATAAACAACACCATCCATGCGATGACTGAGGTGTTTGAAGTCCATAATTAGAAGATCACTCTGTATCACCCATAGGCAAATGGCACAGTGGAAGCTTTCAAAAAAATTATGTAGAATGCGCTAACAAAGATCTGTAATGTCAATAGGGACAGTTGGGACTGCAAAGTACCAGCAGTATTATGGGCATACAAGACTACATGAAAAAATTTCACAGGGCACACACCATTTAAATTGGTTTATGGCCAAGAAGCAATGGTGCCACTAGAATTTCTAGTACCTAGCTTGCGCATAGCAACTATCACGCAAATGACAGAATGAGGCGTAGTACAAAAGAGATTGAATTAGTTATTGACCATGGAGGAAGACCGAATCTTGGAAGGATTCCATCAACAAGTTCAGAAAGCAAGGGATAAAGCTTGGCACGATCGACACATCAATAAGAAAACATTCAAGGAAGGAGATCTAGTATTGATGTATGACAGCGAATCGTTTTAGCACCTAGGAAAGCTCAGAATGCATTGGTTAGGACCGTACGAGGTAAAATCTGTCACATACGGAGGAGCTGTATAGTTAAGATATTTAGCAGGCGTAAAACTCAGAATAATGATCAATGGGAGCCGACTGAAGATGTATAAGGACAGTGGACCACCCCCCATGCAATAAAAAAAAAAGAAAAAAAATATAAAAAAGAACAAAAAGGGAACAAAACCAAAGAGGGAAAAGTGAGTCAGAGGTAGAAAGGCCACACGAATTTAGAAACATGAATTCGGCAAGAAGAAGGAAAATGGTTACATACAAAGAGAAAAAAGCGGGAAAAGGATAGTTGGCAAAAGCCAGATGATAGGACAACACTAGGCGGAATTAAAGGACGAAAAGGACTGATAGGACATCACATTAATTGCACCAACTGGAGACGGCAAAGAAAGAGTAATGGTAAGTATGAAATCGAAGGAGATGCATTGAACCGGCAATCATGGTGCATTAAAATCATAATGGAGGAAGCATCCTCGATAAGCTTCATGGAAATCTGATACCACATGCAAGTATTGGAGAAACTAGTGTATTCACGAAAGGAGAACATGAAAAGAGTAATAGCATCTAGAACGGATAGAGGGAGGCTACAGAGATCACATAAGTCATTTGAACCCAACAAACATTCAACAGTCACCGCTATGGCACCACCGAAGCAAGAAGAATCAAGCCAAAACGCCAAAAGAACCAGAGTTCAGACCAGGTCTCGAGGACCGATGAAAGAAGGTCAATAACAGTCATCGAAGATCGTTGATGTCGATGAAATCCCATCCCCAAAGACGATACCGATGAATCCCACACCGATACTCGAAGAAATTCAACAGCCAGAAGCAGTTTCCATGAAGGTAGATATGCCAGCAGCGGTGCAGGAGCCTCAGAACTAGGAAGCAGAAACCCTAAAGGAGGTATATCCAGAGAGCACTGAAAAATATCTAGAAGTTAATGGAATGACACAAAATACTAAGCAACAGTGGAGCCATATGAGTCTCAAACAACCATTTCAGAACACCCAACAGGGGAGACCACAGAAGATGTTTCGTCTTGGACGAAAGGGATTACATAGGAGCAACCGGAAGCTATTGGAACTTTGAGCCAACCGCCATAGCAGAAAGACAAGATACAAATACCAAGCTCACCCCACAGAAACCTGCAACATAAATTGTTCGACCACACATACTAGCTAGAGTACATGTAGGACCAGAGCTACTGGACCATGTCAGGAAGCTCAAATATTCAGACCATGATGTATTAGACAAAGCCAAGTTCCTAGAACTTGCACAAAGGCTCTTTATACAGACCATAGGCACAACTCAATTTGGAGAGCCAATTGACCAGCCATACCAGTGGGCAACTAGGCTAGAGAAAAAAGGAATTTTAGGTCTGTTGAATCTACCCCATTTTGGTAGAGGCCAGTATGCAACAACATGTTTCAAACAGTTGTTAGCAATTACACATGGAGGGGACATATGGTTGGACAAGACCATCCCCATAACCGTTGAGCTTATTGCACAAATAACTGGATTACCAATTCGGGGTATGGATCCCATGTTAGTTCTGGACGAAAAATCCAAGGATAAAGCACTGGCATAAGAAATGAAGAATAAGTATGGCACTTCCAGGGGGACAAGAGGAATCATCATCAAATGGATCAACAACATAGCCAGCCAATTGAGAGCATAAATATTATCCTGTTGCTAAGAAAATGTTGTAGAGAGGAAGTACCAGCTGGAGTCGTTGCAGTTGCAGCCCAGTGCATAGAAGGCACCTCAATGAGTTGGGTGCCATAATTATTGAACTTATTCCAAGAGGACTGTAAGGATGTGTAGGAACTAGGCACAGAGTTCCATTACTCATGGTTGATTATGTTAATAGCCTTCATGGGATGGCGAGAACCAGGGTACGTAGTTTTTTGTACCAGATCAAATCCTGAAGATGCGAGGTATCTATTGCTCAGAGTCAAGCTAAATGTCAGGTATAAGAGGGAGAATTGGATCATATTTGAAGATTACCTATGTGACATGTAGGAATCCATCAACTGATCATGGAGAATAACACTAGAGGCTGTCGTGCGATATGCAGACATCGCCAATTTCCAAGGCACATGACAAACAATGTGGATACAGGAAAGGAAACATCCAGCTAAACAGTGGCTACAGATGCACTACTACATCACATAGGGTTATATCGACATGGTCATCAACGAATGGCCCAATGAATGGAGGATCCTATCCATTACCCAGGAAATTCCAGAAAGAACACCAGAGGAAGACGTAGAGTAGGGAGAAACATAGAATTCATAAATCCAAGTTCCCAAGAAACCCAGAATGGGCCAAGGCAATCCAACACAGACATAAGAAGGACCAAAGAAGATAGGGACCCAGAAAGGGAAGAAGGAGAGTGCACAACCTCCCAAGGGACAACAGAAATAGGCTGAGGGAGCGCAAAATCATGCTAGGAAAGTGAAGAAGCAGACTGAGGTTGTGCAGGAGACCACCTCAAATCCCAACACACAGGAACTAGGGGGAAATAAGAGACTATCCATGCAAGAAGGAGGCACGTGCAAGAAATCAAAGGCACAATGAGAACCACCAAAATATACGATCACGAAGGATGATGGGGAAATGATTACCAGAATGGTCCAGGATTGTCTAGCAAAGGACTTCGACCATGCAACACACCATAGAGACAAACTGCAAAAAGAGTTGGTAGAAATGGGGCACTTCCTCAAGAAATTCGGGGAATTACATATAGCAATCAGTAGCAGAGGCACAAATCCATCAGCACCGTAGACAGAAGGAAGAGTGCAAGAGGAAGATTGACAGTCATACAAGGGGATATTGAAGCCACACGTAACATTCCATATCAACCCCAGTATGCTGTGCATGGATAAAATTGTGGGGCAGACACCGTTGAAAGACTTAAGCCAAATTCAACTTTTGTTAACAAGAATACCATCAGGGGAATTACACAGGTTGCAAGTGAGCGTCAACCACGAGGTACAATCTCATGCACGCAGAGACTTAATCGAATTGAAGCATGCAACAAAGACACAAGACGAACTGAAAATAGCCTATGAGAAGGTTAAATATAAGACTAAGGAGGAAAGGGAGCGCCTAAAAGGATTGGAGAAAAAAGTGGCAGGAACTTATGAGAATATTCTACAGGCCATGCAGGGTGAGGAAATCGCAACTGCAGAAAAGATTGATCAAATTGCGCAAGCTATCAATCAATATCAGAAGGAGATCAAGAATCTCTGAGAACATCTCACACCATATACTCCACCAGTAGTGAATGAGAAAAGGAAGCAGGAAGCAACAACGAGATTGCAGGAGATCGAACAACAGGTTAGCACAGTAGCTGACTTGTTCGATAAAGAAGCACAACTTTGGACAAGGTTGGAGGAGGACCCACGGGTCCAATGGTGGGATAAGGAAGAGGAAAGGATCAACACAACAATCCAAGAACTCAAGCGGAAGCATAAGACAATATCAATCCCAGAACGAGTCAAAGGGATGCAGGAGATGAAGACGTTGTAGGCAAAACTCATCACTTTGCAAACACAGAAACAGGAGCATCAGGATCAAATGGAGCCATTACAGGAGCAGGTAGTAGAAGTATTGTCATAGGCTTAAGTAGTGAAGACACATATAGCACAGACCCAGGCAGAATGTGCAGGATTGATCAGTAATGAAGTAGCAATCAAGGTAGTGGACACAGTCAAGGAGAAGGCCACGCAGGCGCTGACACAAGCGGAAGAGCTCAAGGAAACGTTCCAGACGATCACCAAAGTGATCGATGAAGCTTAGAAGGATTAGGTGACTCGGGACGAGCTACATGTCAGTGTTGGGTTCCTGTTGCCAGCAGGCCAAAGTGGAAGGAAGGATGGTTGAAGTGGAAATAAGGATGATCGTGGGGAAAGAAAGCATGCATAAACTGAAGTAACAACTGGAGGAAAACATAGCACATGCACATGCAAGAAAGTGTGCACAAGGAAAGTGAAAACTGGAAGGAATAAAAGCACGCGCGCATGGGAGGAAGACCTAACGTCAGTAGGGTTAGGGTTTTGTTAATATATTGTAAATGGTTGAAGATCCCGATAGATATATATATATAGATACGTAGGTATCATAGGGGGGTTGGGTTCCTTGTTTTTGCATTGTTGTTCTATCATAAATAGGCACGAGCTGATGCGATATGTAATGTGGTCATGAACTATTTTGTAAGTTGTTGAGATAGAGGAGAGAAGGGAGATTTGAGGATTAGATCGCAGGCTGAGGGGCCTGGTGTGATCCAGTTCACCTCATATAGATCTTATCCATCTGAGGAGACTTGTAAGCACGTGACGCTATAGATGCAGAACTACCATAATAAAAGAGCCAAGAGACAAATCTTTCTGGACATAGCCTAGGAGGGGGTGAACCACGGTAATAGATGTGTAATGTGATGAATGCATGCATGTCTTTATCTTCTTTTCAGTAGTTAAGTTTTGTGCTTAATGAATGAATGAGTTATTATATTTCTATGAAATATGATTGTGTTGTTAAGGGAATAAATTGTTGAAGGTAATGCATAGTCGTGAATACAATAGATTGAAATCACAAGTTGTAGCAGATGGCACTAAATATATATATCCTATCTCATACTCAATCCTGGGTTGTAAACACCTGAGTCTTACAGCCACCCATTTAAAGTTATATCGGGTGAGACTGCGCAACGCATTCTGTGTGTTGTGTTGCCTTCTGTCTTTCTAGGAGGGCCGGTAGTTTTAGAGGCTTTGCTGGAAACACAAATGATATGAACCCTAGTTAGATAAGCTTAGAGTAGAATAGAAGAAGAGTTAAAACCAACAGCCCTGAATTCAATCATTCTCATGTTGAAAACCTATCTTTGGTTTCCATTCACACAGTTCAACGATTACGACACTATATATTTCTTTGCAAAATTATTGTGGCTACTGATGTTAATCTATTTCAATATGTCCTTACGAGGCGTATCATAGGGGGGAAGTACAATAAATGGATTTTCATTCTACAAGAATTCGATCTCGATTTTTCTTTTGGGAAATCCAAAAAATCACTAGTTTTTGTAGATTTAATATCTGACTTCCCTCAGTTAGATGAGGATGTTATTCATGTTGATTCATTTGCGAATGAACACATTTTCCTTGTCTCATCGTCAGACCCCTAGTATGGATATATTTTTGTTTATCTTCAAACTTTGAAGTTCCCTCAACATCTCTCGTGAGATGACCAACGACGTATATGATACCAAGCTAAGAACTACCTTATCTTCGGTGACACTCTGTATCACCGAGGAATAGACAATATATTGTGTCATTATTTGATACATGAAGACGCTGAGTCTGTTCTAAACGACTGACATAGTGGGGCTTGTGGTGGTCACCTATCCGGGCTTGTGACAGCCCAGAAAATTTTGCGAGCCGATTATTTCTGGCCGTCTATTTTTAAATATTGCATCGAAGCGGTTAAGAAGTGTCACCCATGCTAGGTGTTCACTCAGAAAATGCGCTCTCATCCATCCCCTCTCAATCCAGTCGTTATCTTCGGTCCATTCACCAAATGGGGGGTGGATTTTATGGATTGCAACCCAACTTCGGCTGGGGAGCATCAACACATTATCGTGGTTGTATATTACTTTACTAAGTTGGTTGAGGCCATTCCTATATTTAAATCCGATGGTAATACTTCCACCTTCTTTGTATTCAATCAAATTATAGCTAGGTTCAGAATCCCATGTGATATTGTCATTGATCATGGCAATCACTTTCATAATGAAATGATGGAAGAATTAGCATCAAAACTGGGGTTTAAACATGGCCATTCTTTCCCTTACTACCCCTAAGAAAATGGACAAGTGGAGGTCGTAAACAAGTCTCTCAATACCATTTTGCAGAAAATTGTCAGTTAGAGAAAATTTGACTGAAATATCATGCTTTATCCAGCACTTTGGGCATACCGAACCTCGATCAAAACTTCCACTGATTTTTCTCCTTTCCAGTTAGTGCACGGTGTGGATTTGATCTTACCTATTGAATGTGAAATCCATTCTCTTAGATTGTCATTTGTGCTCCTACCTGACACTTATGATCTCAAACAATGCCTCATACAACTAGAGAGTCTAGATGAGCAGCGTTGAGACACCTCCACGACTATCGAAGCAAATAAAAGACATGTCAAGGTCCAATATGATAATTATGTCTGTCCTCGGTAGTACATTGAGGGTGACTTGGTCCTTCTGTATGACCAAGTCAAAGAACCACTGGGGGCAGGCAAATTCAAACCCATGTGGCACGGTCGCTATATCGTGCGACATATCTTAGAAAAAGGAACCTATAAATTAGAAGATTATGAAGGGAACATGTTGGATGAGCCTAGGAATGGGTTGTATTTGAAAAGATATTACGCTTGAGCCCCAATCTTAGGCGTAACTCTTTCTATACTAATGTATTTTAGTGTATATATATTTTCCCTCTTTTTTATCTTCAACTTTCTTATCAAGTTTTCTCTTGGTTGGCAGATGTCAATGAAGTCTTCGGTCTACTTAGGATTCGCAAATGGGGCCAGTCATCATACACAAAACTTCTCTTCCTCCGCTTGGGTTGTTTACTCATCTGAGGGTCTACTGGTGTCTTCAGGGGACGTATGTGTAACATCTCTAACCACCAACAGGTCAGGCAATGCCACTACTCAGACGCTTTACTTAGCTCTGATACCAATTTGTAACATCCCCCTTCCTACAACTCCACTGTCGGGGCAATGCTACCTACATAATACCTTATCTTGTACATTTAGCTCTAATCTGTGATAGCTCCAGCCTTAAACTACTGGGCTATGCCACACAGAGATACTTGTGGAAAAATATACACATCCATATAAACACAGAATGACTATTCTACATATATATAACATATTATTGCGAAAATAACAATAAGCCTACACATGCAACATATAAAACATACACAGGAAATACTCATCAATTACAACATATGTACCATTACAAAGCATGTAAATGAAAATAAAAGTGTTACTTATCTTTTATTAGAAGACCACCAACTATGTGCAGACCTATCACGAACCTCCCATCCATAGACCACACTGCTCATCACGCTCAGCAGTAGGTCACCCCCGAGCTAGGACTAAGCTCCACTGTGCAATGTATTCCTAGACTAGGAAAGGTCAATAGGGAAGTTTCACAAAACACAAGAAGGATATTTGATCCCAAGAGCCACTTACGCCCACAGACCATCATTCCACACATGCCTGCTCCACCCCAGGAGGGTACACCTTCACTAATACAAGTCCATTGGCTAGTACACCTCCCTTACCTTGGGCTTTAGCAACAGGCTGGACTAGAAGTCTCAGAGTATTTTAGCTGCTACGGGAATCCCTTCCAGGATAACTCACTTCCTAGCAAACTCTCTCACATAGGAGAGTTTTCTCACAGGCCTGACAACCAGCCTCTTCAACCAATCTTCAACTCAGATACATCTAGGTATAGGTGACTACAATAGAAACAACACTCAGTTAGCTCACGGGTGACATCATTAACAGGGAAACAGGTATGGACACCCAAAACGGTAACAATCATACACTAGACTTAGCAAGGCTCAATAAGGAATAGTTGACGGTAGAAAACCACACTCAGTCAAGGAACTGTGTGGCCGCAACAACCAATCATTCTAACAAAACACAACTTAGACATTTACAGGGTTCTTGGACTTCACAGGAGACATAGCTCAGTCCATCGATTTTCCCCACGGGTTTCAGGGTGCGTGACCAGGAAATAATGTAGAGGTCGATCATGGAGGTTTCAGGTTCATACTCTGGATGGAAGAATGGACAGGACCCCCCAAACAATGTTGGATTTCCCTACTATAACTGCATGCGCTCATGTCAACACCTATCTTTCTGCAGCTACATGCACTCCACTTAGCATTCGTTCCTTTTCCAGGAACTTAGGACAACACTTGGTCAATTGTCCACCTTATCCTTTTAGGAAATAATAATAAATTATTATCCCCTTTAGAGGTAAGCCCCCTAGCTTAGCCTCTAGGCCCAAACACTTAGCTTCCTCCCTTACCCAACCTTGTGGAATCTTAGTCCCCCATCACTCTTTCTTCGTGGTCGGTCTACTCACAAAAATGTAATTATATTAAATATATGAGCATTTACACATATACAATAGTAGGCTCACTGGCCTTTGCATCTAGGCTCTCTGGCCTAATCACCACATAATCCTCCTATCTTATTATAACTCGGCTCACCAGCCTATCCAATATGTTTACAATTCATAATTACAACCGGGGCTCTACCGAGGGATATTACAATCCCCTTCCCTTATTTTTGCACTGTCCTTAGTGCAACTCTTTACACAACATCAACAAGATTTCCAAAATCTTCAAAAAGATGCGAGCATTCTGTCCGCATAGCATATTCACGCTTCCATGTCGCATCCTCAGGACCGTACCCAGTCCACTGGACCTTTACAATCCCTATGGCTCGATTCCGGAGCTGTTTTCTCTTTCGGGTCCAGTATGTGCACAGGATGCACTTGCAAGATGTCTTCTTGCTCCACCTGAATCACATTCCGATCAATAACATGATTAGCATCGGGTATAAATTTCTTAAGCATTGAAACATGAAACACATTATGTACATTCATGCATGCAAGTAATGCAATCATATATGCAATGTATATATATGTATATACAGGCAATTCTAATAACATTATAACCTATATACAAGATACACAATATACAATAAATAGATAATTGTATTTATCTTTTGATTGAGAAGACCTTCCACATCAACATGGTCTATACCAAGGTACCAAACCTCAAAAACACTCCAACCAATGGTCTCTCCTTCCCCACATGCCTGTCCCACCCCAGGAGTGTACACCTTCACTGTCACATAGTCCATTGGCTGCTACACCTCCCTTTCCTTGGGCTTTAGCAACAAGTCGGCTCAGGAAGTCTCAGAGAACCATGGCTCCCGGAGTTCCATCCGCCCTCAGAGATTTCCAATCAGCATCTTCTCTGAGCTACTCTTTGTAGTCAACATTCTAACTTTAATCAACATCATCTCATCTGCATCACCCACATGAAGTTATCATGAGAGAACATAAAAGGATTCATTTAGGAACTCCAACTTAGTTCAAAAAGGAATTCAACTTTTTTCCCCAAAACATGAAATTCCATTTCATAATTCTTCTTGGTTGTTTCCATATTAAGATTGCAACCTTCCTTGTGGTTTTCCACAAGCACCAAAATGCATACCATTTTTCTTGCAATTCTTTATCTTGCATACTGCCAACAATTGTCAATATTTCTTGTACATCATAATTCAATTGAAATATGTACAAAACCATATGCAGTGAATTTAGAATTGTCTACATCTAGAAATTCAATCATAATTACCAAACAATTTAATAAAATATAATGACTCATCATTCTATGCATATGCATGTTCACCGTAATATTTGTAAGTTCATTACCTCTTTTTTTTTTTTTTGAACAAGAAAATTTCCTGTAGTCAATGCTCATGTGACTACTTGACTTGCAACTTTCCTGTTGCAATGTCTAACATCTCCCTGAAATGTCCTTAACTTCATGAGTTAACAACATTTCAACTGTTAGTAACAATGATTTCCATGCAATAATATATATGCACGTACTTACAAAACACATTCAACCATTGCATTTAGTATACAATTCTGTCACTTACTATGCATGAGTGCAATTCTCAATGCATACTTATTCAGTGCACCTTGCATTGAATTACATAATGCTCTTTATCTAAGTCATGTATCTCACCATCCATAAGCTGGAATTCAGGCCAATGTGTTGACACATTCTCCACACACTTCCTATTGTCTTCCCAATTAATTGGATGTCTTCCTTTTCGACCCGAACACTACACAGAGAATATAATTTTTTGGTGTTCATTAGTGTTAAAAAAAAGGTTGCAGTCTAAGTTTTATTTAAAGGTAGGAATATTTTAGTACCTCTGTGGCTCATAACCTTTCCATATTTGTACCTTGATAGATCCAACCATGTCCTGGTCTCATACATGACTATCTTACTGGCATTCATTCCTATAACAAGTTCTTATCTTTTAATTCTTTGGTTATTTCCCCATAACCAAATTAACATGGCATTATACTATGTTAGTGTGTGCATTCAGAAGCTAAAAAGATTTGAATTAATACAGGCCTCCAGCCTTTACCACATCAAGTGGTATGCATTCAATAATATAATCATGTGATTTTATATAATAAATTTGGCTGAAGAAATTCTTACCTAAATTTCCTTTCAACAATTATGCAAAAAGAGTAATAAAAACTCATACCTGCATGACTGCCATTAATAAATTTTATACTACCCGAATGTTTGATGGCAGTAGAAGCTTTCATGCTTCTTTTATCAAACTTATAACCAACACTTCAGCTCTCTGTTGCTTCCCTCCTTATGCAACAACATCACCAAAACACTTGCAAACATGCAAGCATTCTTTCCTCTGGCTGACCCAACAAGCCGAACATACTTGCTTCCATAGAAATTGCAGCAACTTCTTTATCCCTATAAAAATTTTCTTTGTTCATCCCAAAAGTCTACAATTCTGCCTGGATTCCTGGATCTTCTTATTTTCCCACTTTGATGATTATGCATGATTATTCCTTCCCTGAGCACTTTCGATGTAGTGACCCCACCTCAGTGGGGTTTGCTGACCTTCCGGTTAAGGATCTTTCAATCTTTTGAGTCGAATTGACTCTTCGGGCTCATGATTGAACCCAAAACAATTATACACAGTCCCCCTTTTCTCCTTTAGGTGCAGGTCCTGTGATACCCGTTTCCTCTATTTGCACGCTTATGAAATGTCGAGTTTTAGGCGCTAGTTCCTTTTTCACTAGCCCCTTCCTTCATATGGCCCTGGGCTATGAACTCATGGAAAACTGTGATTGCGGGCGTGGGAAAGAGTGGTTTTAGGCCAACCCCCTTTTCGCCCCACAATTCACCTCCAGCTACCACGCATCACTTTGTTAAAACTGTGGTATAAATTGCGGCCCGCTCTCAGATTTTTAACATCCGAGCAAGTTATGGCCCCGCAATCCAGCTCATCCGTGGATATCCAATCCCTTGGTGATGATCTACGATCAACGACTACTATCTATCCTACCTTTTCTACCTTCTTTCCTCCTTCCACACGTGATCCCATATCTACACGATCTATCGATAGGTAGCTCCCTTCCAAATCAATGACTATGGTTGATTCCGTCTCTCCGGCCCTCGAGAGTTTCAAATCTCAACTATTTGATTTTCCCCATATGAAAATCTTCCGGAGTGGAAGATATATTGACACCTGTCCTCCTTGACGATGGACGGTCCCAAATCACTTCGAGACTTTGGGACTTTGACAAGTCCACTCTCCTGTGCACACAAGGGTTAAGTCTTGTGCACTTACCTTCGGATCCAACGGTTGTTGGTCCTTCGTGTTGAGATCCAACAGATGGGATCTGTTCCTCTCCTCTGCACTTCCTTTGTTCTATTGGACGTTGATCTAATAGTCTAGGCTCCTCCCCACAACCGATATGACGACTGTTGTCACTCCTCCTCCTGAGCTTTTGACTTCTTCCTCCTTGGAAGATTTTGTCAGTGTTCAAAGGCTTCGACCTTTGACCTTTCTCCTACGAGTCCACCTCTTGGATCTTGTCTTCACTCTCATAAGTATTATCTCTTCTGAGATTTAGGACTTAGAATGATTTTGTCTCCCACGCACTCCTTGCATTATCTCTTCTGAGATTTTTGATTTACTCAGTCTCCTAAGGGTCTCGGCCCTTCTGTTTCCTTTCAAAGGAAAAATCCGTGCCCTCTTGTCAACCTTCTACTCAAAGCACACCTTGCTGAGCATTTTGTACAGAGTGTTCAACAGATTTGTGAGTATCTTCCTCTGATACTCTTCTCCCTGAACTTGACAAAGATTTCTCTCTGTGCACACTTGAACTTGCTCGATGCCCACCTAGCAGAGCCCTACAAAGTTCTCAGTGGATCTATCTCTCTCTGAACTCAACACAGAGTTCTTCCTGTGCACTCCTTGCACTTCTCCTGATGAAGGTTCAACGGTATCTCTCCTGAGCTTCTCTGAGGTTAACTTACCTCTGTCAATGCACTCCTTGCGGACAATGTCCACTCCTTGCACTCAAAAGCTCAAAGAAGAGAAACAATTGAAACGTATTCAATACTTCACTAGTTTACGCATTCAAACCATGAACAACATATAAAAACATAATAATGAACACAAATACATAAACACACTATGTGCAGGAAAAACTTATTTTCTATTATCTCTGTGAGTGTCTCCTAAGCATTCTGTGAAAATCTGATTTGTTTATGACACTCGCTGAACTCTGCAAACACAATGTGCAGTCAACTGGAATTTGTCAGGCCATCGATCCTTAACAAATCCCACAACATTCATAAACCATTCTGATTTAAGAAAACGTTCAGATTTCATTTTATTTCCGATCTCTTCTCTTCTCTGTAGTCATTTTCATGCACTAGCCCCTTTCTCTCAGTCCCCAATCCATGTGATCACAGGCCATGACCAAGTGCTAGATCACTAGGTGCTTACTTGGGCCTTCAGATTCATAAGTTTTCAAAGAACCACACAACAATATCTTAGAGTTTCGAATTACCGAGCTCACGAAGTAGGGAAGATCATCAGTCCACGTCTACCTAACATCTAGTGACTGACACTCACTATGGAACCTCAAGCATCTGAGTTCCGAAACTCCGAAGCTTCAGGACTTTGGAGGATTTCACTTTCGTTCATCCCAAACCGTTAATATCCAAACATTCCCAATCACCTTTGGTGACGTCATTATGTCACATCGCTGAGCGCTCTTCCAATTGCGGGGGCATGCAACAACGGTTTGGAGTAACTTGCCTTTCATCCCGCAATTCTTCTGACATTGACACGTAACCCCTCGATGAAATTGGGGTTTGGATTGTAGGACCACCTTGGAGAATTAAATCCTGTGCAACTTGGGTCCCCGCAATGCCTCCTGGCTGTCAATCTTGATGTATCATGATCAACACCAATGTGGGTCCTCTGACCTTTAACTTCCTTATGTAACCTCAGGGTCCCACTAACCATGCTCATACAGGATGCCACGTGGTGGAATATTAGTGGTTGACACGTGGCTTAGTCAAATGAGTGACATGTGTCACATTTCATATGGCATTTCAAACTTATACGGGTTCAAAACCCACTGACATGTGGTGCACAACCTATGTGTCCACATAAAACCAAGTGACATCACCATGCCACGTCACTTCAGATTTTCAGACTTCAAAAGTTCTTACACTTGCTTCCTTCCAATCTTCCAAAATATGAAATTATGAACTTCTTTATCTTCCGCTCTTGGTTTGATCTAATGGTAATACTTCTCCCTAGATATACAGTGTATATCTCTCCTTGGGACTTCAGAGTTTCGGGCTTCCGCCTTTCTCTTAGTTTGCGTCAACTTCTCTGAAGTCGCGAAGTACGAAGAGCTTCCAGGATAAATATTCTATACCTTCTCCAGATCCAACGATCGTAAAGGATTTCCCTTCCTTTTGAATAGATACTCCATTCCCAACACCACTAGTGTTGTGATATCTCTCTCTGTGGCCAAATACCACATAAGTTGCAGTTTTACGATACCGCTACTCCTCTTGAGCTTCGTAACATGACCAAGGTAACCTCTTGGCACTCAAGAATGTTTATGAGGTCCAAAATTGGTTCCTCTTAACACAATTTCCACTTGAAACCTTGGGTCCAATGACCACTTACCTAGCCCATCCAGGTTCGATGTTGAAACCTTGGCTTTGAACTCGAATTTTGTCTATTTAAACAACAATTATTTCCAAAACTTTTGCTCCATTTTCCACTAACATGGCCCATCCAGGCTCAGTGTTGAAAACCTTGGCTCTGATACCAATTTGTAACATCCCCAACCACCAACAGGTCGAGAAATGCCACTACTCAGATGCTTTACTTAGCTCTGATACCAATTTGTAACATCCCCCAGCCTACAACTCCACCGTCGGGGCAATGCTACCTGTGGAATACCTTATCTTGTACATTTAGCTCTGATCTATGATAGCTCCAGCCTTAAACTATTGGGCTATGCCACAGAGAGATACTTGCAGAAAAACATACACATCCATATAAACATAGAATGATTATTCTACATATATATAACATATTATTGAGGAAATAATAGTAAGCCTACACATGCAACATATACAACATACATAGGCAATACTCATCAATTACAACATATGTACCATTACACAACATGTAAATGAATATAAAAGTGATACTTATCTTTTATTAGAAGACTACCAACTGTCTGCAGACCTTCCATGAACTTCCTAGCCATAAACCACACTGCTCATCACACTCAACAGTAGGTCACCCCCGACCTAGGACTAAGCTCCAGCGGGCAAGGGATTCCTAGACTAGGCAAGGTCAATAAAGAAGTTGCACAAAACACAGGAAGGATCTTTTATCCCACGAGCCACTTACGCCCACAACCCACAAACCCTCATCCCCCACATGCCTACTCCACCCTAGAAGGGTACACCTTCACTAATACAAGTCCATTGGATAGTACACCTCCCTTACCTTGGGCTTCAACAACAGGCTAGACCAGAAATCTCAAAGTATTGTAGTTGCTATGAGACTCCCTTCCAGGAGAACTCACTTCCCAACAAACTCTCTCAACCGGGAGAGTTTGCTCACAGGCCTGACAACCTTCCTCTTCAACCAATCTTCGACTCAGCTGCAGCCAGGTATGGGTGACAACAATAGAAACAACACTCAGTTAGCTCATGGGTAACATCAGTAACGGGGAAACGGGTATGGACACCCAAAACGGTAACAATCATACACTATACATAGCAAGGCTCAGTAAGGAACAACTGACAGTAGAAAGCCACACTCAGTCAAGAAACTGTGTGACCACAACAACCAACCATTCTAACACAACACGACTCAAACATTTACAGGGTGCTCAGACTTCATAGGAGACACGGATCAATCCATCGGTTTTCCCCACGGGTTTCAGGGTGCGTGACCAGGAAACAATGTAGAGGTCGATCATGGAGGTTTCAGGTTCAGAATCCGGATGGAAGAATGGACAGGACCCCCCCAATAGTGTTGTCTTTCCCAACTATAACCGCATGCGCCCAAGTCGACACCTATCTTCCTGCAGCCACATGCACTCCACTTAGCATTCGTTCCTTTTCTAGGAACTTAGGACAACATTTGGTTAATTTTCCACCTTATCATTTTAGGAAATAATAATAAATTATTATCCCCTTTAGAGGTAAGCCCCCTAGCTTAGCCCATAGGCCCAAACACTTAGCCTCCTCCATTACCCAACCTGGTGGAACCTTAGTCCCCCATCACTCTTTCTTCGTGGTCGGTCTACATAAAGTGATGTAATTATATTAAATATATGAGCATTTACACATATACAATAGTAGGATCACTGGCCTAATTACCACATAAGCCTCCTAGCTTATTATAACTCGGCTCACCAGCCTATCCAATATGTTTACAATTCATAATTACAATTGGGGCTCTACCAGGGGATATTACAGTATGTCTAGGGCCATCCACGAATAATGTGGCCGAGTATAGCGTCGTTATAGAACTTTTACATGATGCCATTTCACATGATATTCACTCATTAGAAGTTTTCCTAGACTCCCAATTAGTAGTATGTCATTTGAACAAGAGTTACCATGTGCGAGACCCTACTCTACTCCGACGATTCTTACAGGTACGACTTTTAGAACGACATTTTGATTTAATTACTTATCATCACATACCTAGAAGCTCTAATTATGTATCTGATGCATATGCTAATTTTGTTTTAGATTGGCATTTGCCACATAACTAAACCAGAGAAAACACTTTCATCTATGTACACATTGTAACATAAGTAAAGCTGAAGATCAATGTTTTTTATATATATTTCATCTCTCAAAAAATATGATTTTATAGTACAAAATTGGGGCTGACACCCTCAATATATTTACAACCGATCATACAATAATCACGACATCTACGCCTGTGGCGCTGGATGAGTGTCATGATAGAATACTATGGTGTTTTCGAGATGCCGAAAGAGTCGTTCCCAAGCATGGGGCACACCTACCACTTGTCGCTACATCGCCTCTGGTAGATCCTCTAACTGAACCATGGGAATCCTCTGTGTCAAGCGAGATAGGTTTCCCTGCACGTTTTGGAGCACTCTATCAATGTCCCCTCCTGTTGACTCGTCCCCTTGGTGCCTCCGCCGGTGTTGTGGAAGCTCGTTTGATCGTCGTGGACCCATGTCTGCATCACACACATGTTTAGTTAGTACTTGACATCATCCAAAATAATTTTTGTTTTCTTATGCAAAAATACAAAAAAATGAAATATTCAAAAAAATTCGACATACCTATGTCTCTGTAGGCAGAACCTAGTGGTAACGGCATGTTCAGATCTCCTCTAAAGTCAATCCCTACATAAGGGTAGTCCTCCAAAGCCATCACCTGCCAACTCCACCAAAAGAAAAACTCATCATTGTAGGGTGTTGGAACCCTACCACCCCCCTACCGCCTCATCACCTCGGTCCATCGTGCCATGGATAGATCGCGAGGTCCATGCGGAACAATATCAACTCTAGGGCCCAAGACTAGAACCCACTTGAAGAAAAAACTAGAAAGGATAGATGTGAACCCGAAGTTCCTCTTTCTACCCAATTTGCAGTCTATCAGTTGGCTCTTCATGTTGGCCAATAGTGAGGTGCACCCATCGTAAACCATGGGTCACAAGAACTCCACTGAATTGAACATAAGTGGTCTTGATGCCTGGTGCAAAGAGGTCGACCCTGTGATCCGTGTCAAAACTAGGACAACAATATTAAGACTTAGATTGTTGATCTCTTTGATTGGGAGTTGTCTCCCTACCTTCTTGATCCCTTCAATGCAATGAGTGGCTATGTAATCCTTTATGTTCATGCCACTCTCAGCTCCCCGGGCTTTGAGTTTGACCACCTCACCCTGGCACGACAATCCGGTCAAGAAGTATATGTCCTCAACTTCAATCCTTAATGGTTTTCCATCAAGGTTGAAGATCTCAGTATCTGGATCCTAGTAGTTCACAAGTAGCTGAAGCAGTCTCACTTGAGCCCTTGTACCTTTGAGAGCCCAAAACTTGTATAGCCCACATATTTTTAAGTCCATTTAGGCCCCTGGATATCTCTCCACTGCATCATCCACCTCTTCATGCTCTCCTTCTCTCCACTCTAGCACCATCGTGCAAGATTCAAACCATTTTTTGAGTTAGCAACATTTTAAAAACTTTATCCACGGACACGTACACGAGCTACAACGTACACAATCGCGTATAAGGTTTCTTATATGGTGATTGTTTTTCAAACAGTCGCGTATAGGTATGCATATGCACGACCCAATAATATGTAGCCCGCGTACACCTTAGTTTCTAAGTTGCGCCCTAAATAACTTTAAAAAGGAGGCCTAATTACAAATTTTAATCCACTAGAAAGAAAGAGGGGGGCAAGATGAATTACCTGGTCCAGACGGTTGTCGATTCCATCTTTCGTAGCTCCCACAATCAGTAGTTGAAATTCAGAGGCAATTTGGTCCAAAATACAATATTTGGGTAAAAAATACAAATGGTATAGTAAAATTGGTTTTTTTACTATTTATAACAAATTTTGACCCACTTTACATAGTTTCTTACAATATTTTGGCCTAATGGACTAATACCACAGTGGATGGAGTTCGTTTTGGTGGTTTTATTCAGGGATTCTTGCGGTTTTTAGCACCATGTCGCTCGTTCGTAACTTTGGATAGGTATTTTCGTCGTCCATCATATAGGATAGGTATCAAATCCATCATGCACACTTGTATCATCCTATGGTTGCAACTCATATACCTTAGGTATGAACCCATTTTATAGAGACACAAAACCTTCTATCTGCAACTAGAAGTGTCGTTATCGAATGGTAGAGACTTACCAAACATGGGTATCCTAGTTAGATCCCTTGCTTCATTCGATGCCCATGCAGAGATTTTTGTCCATAGGATTGGGAGTCCCTTATAGCTAATACATGACTTTATGTTTGAACCTCATTTCTTACTCATAAACATGCTGACCTATACCTAGAGGAGTCCCAACAAGTCTGATTTAAGCTCTTTTCTAACTCTCTCAAAAAGAGAAAATATTGTCAAGTGAAATTGTCTCTTTCACACTCGTAAATTGGATTTGAAAAGACGTCTTGGTGCAAGTTTACCCCTTTTACAAACCAAGTCTACTAAGATTAGGAAAAAGGACATTTTTTGGCGTTAAGTTGTAATTACATCTCATTCTCTTGCTTGCAGTATTGAGCCTATTCTCGGTTCTCACTTTTGCATTATAAGTCTTTCACCTCAGCAGTTTGCATCATTAGCCAAGCAAAGCCCTATTTATATCCTTTGCATCTTGACACCCTATACCCAAGAGGAAACATTCCCCCGAGTGTCCATCTCCTGCATGCATCTCCTTGCATTGAGCATAGGTATGTTCCACTGCTGGAACTAGCTGCTTACATCCGACACTTGTTTCCTCCTATGTATCATAACATTCATTTGACTATGAAAACACAAAAGAAGACGGGCAGGAAAAGAATATTATCTTATATTGGAAGAAGTCATGTCACCTTTGAACATAACACACAATTTTTTAGTCCACTTTTCATCAAAATTTTGGGTTTAGCATGACCTTAGGAAGATGAACTCGTTACGTAGAGTTTACTCCCCTGACTGGCTACTCTTCCAATCCCTATGGAGAGTTTGATTAATGCCTCCTGCATCTCAAAGTTTCATCATTGAGTCTATGCTACCAGAGTCTTCCATATATCTCGTGTTCTTGTTCAAAGGATGTCTATCAACCTCTGTCATCCATTCCTTAGAACTCTTGACTTTGCATGTCGGTCATACCCTTAGTGTGTCTCAGAGTCACATGAATTTGTAGTCCTATTGTGCACCCTGGTCCTACTTTCATCATTGGTAGGTAACCTTGAACCCAGCAGTCGATATTTCATCATTCATCACTCACTAGGTGGTTTCCCTTGTGTTCGACGACAAGAAATCTATTCACACATTGAGATTCCTATAATGTCTTGGATGCCATTATACTTATTGGTGGTTTCCTCGCCTTTGTCATCAATTTTCCTTATTGGATGCTATTCAGAGGGTCTTTTTCGTGTACCGCTTGCATCTGGCACACGTAAAAGATGCACAAGTTCGTTGGTTCATGAACATTTTCTTCATCTGATTTCCTCCAAATCATCAAGCTCCTGCTTTGTACCTCGTGTTGAATGATGAGAGATGCCTCAATGCTCTCCTTTCAACAAGTCTACTTCCATCAAATTCAACTCATCTATTCTGGAAACGAGACCTAGAGTCCTATGAGTACCTAGAGGCTTGCATTCATTAGTGGCAAGTTATCCCGCCATCGACAATTGTGAATATATCAATCCCCCATGATCAATGGATTCTTCAAGTGTTTGACCCCGACACCTTTACTCACACTTGTAAGAATGTACTAAGTGCCTTTATAGCTACTTTCATTATCGATACGTTTTCTCACGTTTGTTAACGGTATACCTTAATGACCGATAATCAAACGAAGTCTCACTGTGCTCGACCTCAACTCCTTTATTCACACGATGTAGACTTTCACCTTTGGAAGATCATGTAGAAGACTTGAAGACATCAGTTCATAGTCACAACTTTTATGAGTTGTTTCTATCTTTCATTGGACTAGTACCTATGTGACTTCAATGATCATGGGGGATCAGATTGTACTCCATTGTATACAAACATCTTCAGATTGATTTTGAGATTGGTTTTATTGGGCCTTGTTCGTGACTATGACAACCTTTGACATGTAGCCACCTTTGTATTGCCTATTCATGGTCATGAACAACTGTTTGGTGTATTTTCACATGGATCTGCAGTGTAATTCAAATTGGCAGCCATGTGCGCAAAGTCAGTACATATTGTAATATTCTCATGAGGAACTAGTTCTTCCAGTTGGGTCTCCATTACTCCACTTCTGGGTATTATAATGTATTTCAGCCATCACAGATACTCCTCTGACCTCACACATTAGGGGGCATCTGTTATAGCAAGATTTGCCTCGCCTTATGGAAATTTTCTCAGAAGGCCTTTTTCCATTTCCCTATGCAGACTTGAAGTCCCTTTTTGCAAATCCCAGAGCTAAAAACAATATTTTTCCGCATATGCATTCACTAACTACTATACAACATGTGTATACACAGGTCACACCACTACAACCCGCGTACATCAGGTTTTGTGCCCAAAATTAAAAAATAGTGTCGGGTTTCCATGTCACGTCACGAGATCCATGTTCCTTGACCTTCTGACTCAGCCCTTGAGTTCCACTTGAAGGCTATAAATGGGCCATATCCGAGCTATGGAAAAGAAGAGAAGAATTCAACATTGAGAGCAAAGCTACTATGGAGAAATTATTCACTTCATATTGAGTCGGCATCCCTTTGTCCTTTTAAGTCTGAACACATTGTCCAGCCCCCAAGCTCTTCCCTACTTGATTGAGAACCTCATTTTCTCTCTTACATGAGCTTGCCTTTGGTGGAGGATTGAAGTGGTGGAGGCCCAACTGGAAGGGACTCAGTTTCTCGGTTCTAAACCGTGTTGGAATGGAAATTTGTAATTCATTCACTTCTGTTGATTGCATTTTAATAGAAATACTCTTTTCTCATCCAATTAATATCTTGCAAATATATGAATTGTTATTCCATGGGCATATTTGTTATGAATGTTGATGGATTATGCTATTGAATGTGCTAACTTCATATATTATCACCATATGCTTGGGTTTCTTGGTTGTTGAGGACAAGTTGAAGGTGTATTTCTTTGAGTCAAGTGATCAATGGTGGACTTCATCGAACGTATGGATGAGGCAGGCTCCGTATCTTGTTTCGTTAGCATATTTGCTTATATAACATATCTGAGATTAGAGTTGATTTCTACAGTCATCTCCATGTTTTGTGGTTTACCCCTAGCCATAGAGATATTTTCCTCATAACAACTAATATCTCTCATACCCCTACTGGCCATTCTCTTGTTATACATAGTTACAATCATATCAATCAAGAGCATTACAACACTTCTCTGCAAATTATATTATAGTCCTTGATTGTAATAATGCTTTGCATGCATCCTTGCTACAATCCATTTTTTATGGTACTATTCCATAATACAAAATCATTCAAAACTCTCAATTTCCCCTACAAAGCATATATACACTTTGGCAATAATTCATAATGCATTAGATGCACTTTTCATAGAAGTGAACCAACAAACTTGGCTCCTTCTTTTCATTTCTACAATTATGAAATTCTAGATTGCATGTAGACAATTCCTTTGTCATCTAATGCCTAGAGGCTCTATTCTACAATTTATATTATACCCACTCGTAGAGTAGAAACATGAGTCCCATGAACTCATATGGTCATGAGTCGGACTCATGACCTACAACTTTTCCATACCCTGCCCAAATTTCGTGTTGAGCCTTATAAAATTATGCAACTCTATCACATGTCCATCCATTTCTAGTAGTAGATTTATGAACCTTATGAATTCATATTTACCTTCATAGTCTAACCAAAGAATTAATACATAACCTCATGGAGAATTTTTTTCAAAAAATTGTAAACCAAAATTTTTACAATTTGTTTCTCACTACTTAAGTCTTTCTTGCTTATAACTATCGCATGAGCCCCAATTTCCTAGCCCATAAATGTCTAGTGCTATATCTAGCTCTTGACACAACGTCATTTACATTTCTTTCCCATAACAACGACGATGTTGTAACATGAGCTCCAACACCACTTTGCAACGTACCCAACCCCCCCGATAGCCTTATTAAGGAAGAGGGGAACCTTTTTTTGTCATTTCCTTTGAATTTAACTCATCTTACGAAGATTCAATATTTCTTAAAAACCTCATCAAACCTATTTAAAATCCCTTACGTTGGATCACTCTAAAAAGTCATTAATATTCATTTGCTACATTTGAACAACCCACGAGCCACTTTTAGAGCATGCACACATCCAAGTCATTTGTCCTCTTTTGAGTAATCCATTAGGAACTTTAAAAATATTTCATCAGGCCCTTCTTTAATATGTGTCTGATGCACAATCAAAGGCCATTGGCCTTATTCAAATGATCTACTCCCCTTCGAATGATCTACCCAATGGAAAAGGCATGAGGCTCTTTTGAAAGATGGCCATCAAGTGCCACTTTCGAAAGATCCACTCGATAGACCATCATGCCTCTTCAAAAAAATATCCTTCAAATGCCCCCAATAAACTATTGGGCCAACTTGAAAGACCATATTTCGATTTTTCGTGATAGACCATCAAGCCAACTTGAAAAGTCATCATTCAAATTTCCCTAATAAGCCATTGGGATACTTTAAAAGAGCAACATTCAACAACCCCTAATAGGCCATCATGCTTCCTTGAAAGAACAATCTTTCAAAAGGCCTTGTTAAACCAATGGGCCTCTTTAAAAGAACAATTTTTGAAAGGACTCGATGAACTATTGGGCCTCCTCAAAGGAACTTGGGCCTCTTACAAAGAATATTTTTCAAAAAGCCCCAATGAACCATCAGGCCTCTTCAAAAGATTACAACCAACCTTTGAAGAAAAGAGACAATCAAAGGTCATCTCAAAAGTAACTTAGTTATCAACATGATGAGAATCCTCCAAAGTTCTCATTTTTTAAAAGTTGCATTTAGTGGTGCTACCAATGGCACCCTTTTTTAGGGTTAAAATCACCATCTTTTGCAACCATAGCTTCTTTGAAACCCCCAACTTGACAATCGATACCATTTCAACCAAACCTAGTAGCACCCCCATTTTTTTACAAATAAAATTGCAAGTTTTTGAAATCTTGGCCTTGACAACCAATGCCCTTGAAATGAAAATATTAAAACCAACTCCTAAATTGAAAAAAAGTGTCACCCTCCTTTTTTTTGGCTTAAAATTATAACATTTTACAAACCATGATATTTAAAAAAATAAAAAACAAAATAAAATAGAAAAATTAACACTATTCGAAAAATAATTTAAAAACACTTAAAAGATAAAAAAATCCATAATTTTTTTAAAATAAAAATTAATAAATAAATAAACATTTTAAACCAAAAA
Organism: Picea engelmannii; assembly: GCA_009831015.1. Lineage (NCBI taxonomy): Eukaryota > Viridiplantae > Streptophyta > Pinopsida > Pinales > Pinaceae > Picea > Picea engelmannii. The sequence goes on from ML788950.1 coordinate 178,687, forward strand.
ACATAATAAAAACCAATTTTTAAAAAACATAATCTAAATGAATATTAAAAAAACACCTTTACTAAAAACTAAAAATTAACACGAAAATACTTATAAAAAAAACCATATATATGCCTCAATAAAATAAAAATAAAAACATTTTTTTAAACAATTTAAAAACAATTCAATAAAAACAAATATTAAATTTAAAAAAAAAAAATTAATTAAAATTTAATAAAAACAAATATTAAATTTTTTAGAAAGAAAATAAATTTAAAAGAAAACTTAAAAAAAACAAAACTAGGTATATTCCAAAAAAAAAAAAAGTAAGTACATATTTTTAAACAATTTAATAAAAACAAATATTAATTTTTTTGAAAAAATAAATTTAATAGAATAAATTTAAAATAATAATAAATGAGTTTTGGGCATTGTATTTATTTTATAGTGTTGTCTATATCACAAAATGGCTTTTTTTCACATGATATAAATTTACATAAATCATTATTTATTTAGCCTACGCGGCTGAACAACTTCCAGGGGCTTGATATAATTCATATGACAAAATGTTTAACTACTATTCATGAGAGTCTTCAACGAAAGAGAAGGTCCTCGAGTTGCCTTGTCCTTTCAAGTTTCTATAGGAAGGTCGTGGAGTGGATTTGGGCGCCATGACAGATTTGAACTGGTGCTCTGTAGTTTGGGCGCCATGACAGATGAGCTTCTGCTCGCTTCCCTTGCGCTTTTGTAGCCACCACGCCCATAGGTAGATATGGTCGACGTTACCCTTTCTGGGACTTAACTTTGCTTGTTTTTTGGACAGTCTGGATGTCTCTTTCCTTCGCGGTTTGACTCCATCACTACAGACTTCCCTCCGACCATCGGCTTGGATAAAGTGCTTTCTCCAGGGGGAACATCGATCTACCCCACCACTACCGTGTTTCATTGGCGTATCGGTCTGTGTAGCTCTGTGGTTTTTTCCTTCTGACAAGATACTGGGTTACTGTGCAGTCCACTGCAGTGACCTCGGTTGCCTCCAGACTTTCCCCGTGACTGAATGTTACGGTATGTTTTATTTTTTAGTTTCTCTGCCCGAGTTTACAGATTTTCACATCAGCTGTAGTTCTAGTTTGATCTAGTGATCCCAGGTAGACGAGCGTAGTACTACTCTAGCTATGCTTATTTGCCTCTGCTTCTGAACTACTGTACTCATCTTTTACTCTGAGCTGTCATTCTACATTATCTTCTGTCTTTTATACTTGGTCTTGGTCTGCTCTCCACTGACCTTAAGCTGCATTCTCCCGACACCCCTCACTCTCAGCTCACTGGCCCACCTACTCTCCCCCATTCTGTATTTATTGTCTTTTACTTGTATTTTGGTGGGTTGCCTATATCCCCACTATGGACTCACGGACACATCAGTTGCTGGAACCTTCTGTCCCAAGAGGGACTCTTTGAAAAGGTTGATGCACTCATTTCAAATACTCACCATCTTCCCTCCAAGTCCTTACCTACAAGAAGCCTCGCTTATCCTGCTTTTTCCCCTATGCATCAGTCTTGCCATCCACTATCGGATCCACAGGTCACTGACAGTTCCCTCCCGGACAAATATGCCCCCCACACTACCAAAAAGTCAGTGAATAGTCGAAAAGCTTGGAAAGTCAAAAGGAAGTCGGCTCGACTGGTGCTGGGCGACGGTGTGGGGTTGGAGGAACTGTGCAAAATGTCTACCTGCGCTCTGGTCGGCAGGATCTCATACAAGAGCTTAATGTCACCGCCATTGGAGGATTGGATTAAGGATACTTGGTTTCCTCAACTTGGCTACTCACCTAAGATTCAATATCTGAAAAAAGGTTGGTTATGCTTCCATTGCAAATCACCGTCTGATGCAACTCTTCTACTGTCTTCACATTGGCTTTTTGGTGGTAGTAGCCTCATGCTCAAGCGCTGGAGGCTGTCGTTCAATCCTGATACTGATTACTTTACAAACAGACACCTTTGGGTGCTCCTTCCGGGTCTCCCATTGCATCTATGGAACGAAGGAGCCCTTAGAGCTATTGGTAATTCTTTGGGCAAATTCATAGCGCTGGACACACACGCTCTCAATAGCTCCCTGAGGACGATGGGGAAAGTGCTGGTCGAAATAGATATTACTGCAGGGCTGGCTGATTCATTGGTTATTGATTGGAGGGGTCGAAATTTGCTTCAGAGGCTGGACTATCTTGGCCTTCCGTTTCGTTGTAATCTTTGCCGGGAGACAGGTCACCTTCGTAACTCCTGTCCCGGTAAGCCCCCACTGGATCCATCGAATGAAACAGACCTTCTTCTCAACCCTCCGGAGTATCCTTCCCCTGATCCTGCCCTAGCTTATCTGGAAGTTACTATGGATTCTCCTTCTCCTCCAGATTCCACTGTGGAAGCCTCCAGGCGGTCCATTTTGCAGCATCTCTGCCCCGCACTTTACTCTTCACTCACTATGACTGAAAAGGAAGCCATTGAAAGCTATCCCTGGCTCTCATCATTATCCGCTAATCAGCGTCCCACTCCTGATGAGGCACAACTCCCTGTTTCCGCTGCTACACTCCCCGCTGCATCTGTCTCCATTTCGATTCCTGGTAATGCTGTTGCCCCCCCAAGACCTGCCTCCGTTCCGCCCCCGGGGACCTCTCCACAGCAGCCTGTCACCACTAGATCTCCTAGCGCCGACCTGGAGACAAACCCTGCCCCATGGGTGACCCCCGGATACAATCAGCCAGTGCAGGGGGATGAAACTCTATTGGAGGAGCTATACTCGACGGATGCTCCTATGTTGGAGGTTCAAGATTTTATTCCACACTCTTCCAATCTTCCGGCAAATTCGGTGCAGCTCCCATTATACCGAGGTAAAGAACTCCTCTTGCCAACTTCCGAGGCTGGAGCTTCATCCTCCCTTCCTTTGGTCACGAAGGCCAAGTCATATGCCTGGTCGCGGGGAATCAACACTGAACTCTCCCCTCTTCAGACCAGAAGTTCCAGGAAAAAAAAGAATTTATTGAGCTCACAACAATCTGATCCAGTTCCTTCCTCACTTGACAGCAAAGCCCTTAGAGCATTGAAAGCTTTGGCTAGATCCAAGTATTGTTAGTACTCTCCTTGAATATACGGGGGATAGGAGGTACTCTAAAGACAGCCTCCTTTAGAAGGCTACTAGAGGTTTCAAAGCCTGATGTATTATTTCTCCAAGAAACTCTCTCGACTGACCAAAAAGCTAGAGATTTTGTGCATTCTTTCCGTCCGTCATGGGTCTCGGCAGCTGTGAACTCTATTGGATCTTCAGGAGGTCTACTGGTGGCTTGGGACCCCAGCCTCTTCAATATGAGACCCTTCCTCACCAGTGGGGGTATTCTGATCCTCGGTCATTGTCTAACTTCAAAGCAGGAAATTGCTTTATTAAATATTTATGGGCCCTGTGTGGACAAACAGCGGTTCTGGTCTAATCTGGATTCCATTGGACTTCTAGCCTTTCCCAACCTCATCATTGGAGGTGATCTTAATTTTATTCTCTCGGCAGATGAAAATTGGGGCGGTTCCTTCCTGCCTGGTCCCTTGGAAGCTTTCCTTAAGAGGATTTTTGACAAAAATAACTTGATAGATGTTCGGCCCCTCTGTCTTACCCCCACCTGGAGAAATGGGCGAGCTGGACCTGCAGAGATTGCCAGAAGACTGGATCGCTTCCTGGTCGCTGAAAGTATCGTGTCCTCGTCGGGTTTTCCTTCATCGTGGGTTGAGTTCCCATTTCTGTCGGACCATGCGCCTATCTTTCTACAACTAAGGTTTCCTGTCCTACACCCTTCTCCTCCTTTTAAATTTAATCATCACTGGCTTTCGGTCGAGGCATACTCCGACTTAGTGCATTCGGTTTGGAGGGATCCACTATTCCAAAGTGAAGGGAACCCTCAACGGCGCCTTGTTTGGAAACTTCAAGTTCTTAAAATCAAATCGAAAGATTGGTTTCATGATAAAAAAGCATTGCAAAAATCAAGATTAAACATGCTGGAATCTGAAATCTCTTTGATCATTCACTCCTCGTCCATTGGCGCCTTGACCTCTGAGGAGTCGGCCACACTTAAATTGCTTGAACAGAACAGGGCTTCCTTACTTCTGTCGGAGGAAAAGAGCTGGAGATTACGCAACAGGGAAACTTGGCTGAAATGTGGTGATTCAAACACAAGTTATTTTCATAAAGTGGCCAGTTACAACAGAGATAAAAAGATAATTTGGTCGATTAAACGCAGAGATAATGAAATTCATAGTGGTCAGATGGCTCTCCAGGATGAGGCAGTTTTACACTTTAGTAGCCTTTACAAAAAATCATCTAATCTTGACCTCCAGGGAATGGTGTCCACGACCAGCCTCTTCCCACGCTTTGTCTCTGTTGTTGAGGCAACAGACCTCTTCAAACCGGTCACCCTGGCGAAATTAAAACATATACTGTTCAATTTCAAATCGGAAAGGAGTCCCGGTCCGGACGGCTGGTCGACTGAGTTCTTTAGTTATTTTTTTGACCTGGTGGGGGCGGATCTGCTCCAGATGGTGGAAAACACCCGAATCACTGGCAAGATTGTGGGAAGTCTTAATTCTACTTTTATTGTTTTGATTCCGAAAGAAGGTAACCCACTAACCTTCGGGGATTATCGCCCGATTGCCCTCTGCAATCTTATTTACAAGTTAATCTCAAAGGTTATATCAAACCGGATAAAGCCTTTCCTAGAGAGGAGTCTCTCAGCAGAGCAGTTGGGCTTCTTGCGGGGCAGAAGGATACAGGACGCGATTGGAGCAGCTCACGAAGGTCTACACAACATCAAAAAGTTTAACTTAAAAGCTCTGGTATTGAAACTTGATCTGAAACAAGCATTTGATTGTATCGATTGGGAGTTCCTGAGATTGATACTTTTCTCAGCGGGGTTTGTTGAATTGCTCATTGATTGGATTATGGCCTGTGTTTCTAGCCCAACTTTTGTTGTTCTGATTAATGGTGAGGCCTCTGGATTCTTCAAAAGTGAGAGAGGGCTCCGACAAGGATGCCCTCTCTCTCCTTATCTCTTTATTCTGATTATGGAGGGTCTCAGCCTTCTTCTCAACAATAAATTTTCCGAGCTCCACATTTCCGGTATTAAAGTCTCTAAGTTTATTAAATTGGTCCATCTCTTGTTCGTTGATGATGTGCTTATCTTCTCAAAGGCCGATTTACCTGAGTGGTTGATAATACTTGAGATATTGCAGCTATTTTGTTCTGTCTCAGGTCTATCCATAAACGAATCCAAATCCTCCATACACTACTGGGGTATCACGGATGCTGAACTGCACACTCTCAAGGCTACAGTCCCCTTTAACTTTGTTCATCTGAGTGTAGGTTTCAGGTACCTCGGATTCCAGTTAAATTTGGGAGCCTCCCCTCCGGATGACTGGAAAAAGTTGGTGGCTCACTTTGAAAAAAGGATAAACTTCTGGTGTACCAAATGGCTGTCCCTGGGCGGCCGTTACATCCTAGTCAAGTCGGTCCTGGAATCTCTTCCCGTTTACTGGATGTCTCTGGTAAAATTTCCATCCAAAATCATTACTCTTCTACAGAAACTCATCTTTAATTTTCTTTGGAATAGTCATCCTGGACAATTCCGTTTCCACCTGTGCAACTGGGCCGATCTGTCAAAGCCTCGGAGGAATGGTGGCTGGGGGCTCATGAATTTGTCCCTGTTCAATACAGCCCTCCTGGCGAATTCTTTTTGGAGAGCTGTCTCCATTGACAGTATATGGCACCGTATAATAGCAGACAAATATATGTGCTCAAGGCTGCTTGCTTGCTGGATCTGTAAGCCCACCTTTCAGATGAGATCGGCATCTTCTTTCTGGAAAGGGTTGGTTTCATCTATTCCTGTCATACTCCATTGGCTTGTGTGGATTCCAGGTGATGGCACTGAGATTCGGATAGGTTGTGACAAAGTTCTCGGGCTAGGTGATCGGTCTCTCCTTTCCTCTGACTTAAGGGCTCATCTCCGGCAACAAAATCTTACACATCTAGCACATATCAAAAAACAGCCTCGCTGTCGCTCCCTCCCTGACAGATGGCTGGAAAGTGGCGATTTACACTTAAGTTTTCCGTCTACTATCGAGTGGAACAATTACATCTCGGCCATCAAAGAAGCTGGTATCACTCTTTCATCATGTCCTGATACACTTCGATGGGCCGGTGGAGATGCCACGGGAAACTTGACTGTAAAGAACCTTTATGATGCACTTCTCAAACAGAGGTACTTTGAAGTGGATCGATCTTGGTTCACACTTGTTTGGCGCTGGGAGATCCCCCTCAAGATCAAGCTTTTTATTTGGCTCGCTGGAAAGGAAAAATCGCTCACCTGGGATATGCTTCGTCGGAGGGGTTGGGAGGGGCCAGGAATTTGCCTTCTCTGCAGCAGAGCGACTGAAGACATTCATCACCTATTGGTCCATTGCCCCTTCACCCGGTCGGTGTGGACTCTTGTGCTCAGTCATCTTCGGCTGAATGTAATCTGGAGCGGTTCCACTCTTTCTTTTAGCTACTCCAGGTGGCTGACTATTGCCTCGACACCTAAGTCATTACCGGCGCTTGTCTCATGGCAGATTTGGATAGCCAGAAATCGTGCCATTTTCGATGCCCGTCCTCCTTCCCAGCAAGAGGTTTTTCAAAAAATCTTGGTTTCCATCAACTGGAAACAGCCATTACAAAAATCACCTAAGCTTGATGTTTGCGATTTACATTTTCTGAATGGCTATACAGTTTCCTGGTTCGATGGGGCTGCTCTGCCCGGTGGTGACTGTTGTGGGGCGGGGGGGTGTTTTCAAATCACACCCATCTCGACTCACCTTTTGGTACTTAAACTGTGGTGTGGGCACAAACAATAAAGCGGATATATGGGCCTCTGGGCTGCCCTTTACCTTGCTTCTTGTTGGTCAATCAACCTCCTACACCTCCTTGGTGACTCTCGCATTATCATTGACTGGATCTCTAAAAAGTCTGACTTACAAACAGTCCACAATGATAGCTGGAAGGTCAAAGTGATGGAGCTGTCTAAGAATTTCACTGACGTAAACTATCTCCATATCCCTAGATCACTCAACGCTGAAGCAAACGCCCTCTCTAAATTGGCTTTAAAGGGAGTTGTTGGTCGCCTCACGGTTTTCCACAGGGATAGAGGAATAGAGAGTCCATCCACCTCCATAAATGTATTCGAATGATGAGGGCGGTATTTCCTTTCTCTGCTGGTGTCATGAGGATGCTTTGAATACTGTTTATTTGTTCTCTCTTTTGACTGTTTTATTGATCGACTGTCTTTGCTGGATTGATCCCTCCCGGAAGGTGAACTCTTCGGTTTTCGGTTTTGAGGGCAGTACAGAATGTAAAAAAATTTATACCTTATATAAATTGGAGCAATTTTCTCTTGGAAAAAACTTCCAGGGGCTAATAACGAACAGGACCTATGGGTGCTAGATGATGTGCGCCCCTGGAGCTTTCCTCCTGTTTGGGAAGAAGAGTGTTCCTCTTTTACTAAGCTCATCAAGTTGCTCGATGGGCAGACCGCCAGGATACACTGGGGAGATAGAGGGCAACACGTGTTCCTCAAAACACAGAACGTCCCTATGATTATATTTAGCCTACGGCTTTATTTTAATTGAGTGGAGCAGGACCCACTAAGGGTGGAGCAGGACCCACTAACTGATTTTAAGTTGATGGTAGTTGTCGGTACTTAAATCGTTGGTAAGAAGTAAAGTCGTCAATTGTTGATTTTGTTACATACCCATTGGATGTCCCGAAATTTAAGACTACCGTTGGATATCCCGAATATGCAATTGAGATAAGAACGCCCAAGTGGCACACCGTGTACCCACGCCCAGGTGGCACCACAAGTTTTGCCATAAGCCATTTTCTTCACACGGATAACTGTAAATTCTACATTGAAATATTTACTAAGAATTGAAATTTATTAGTGCAGTGACCTGATAGGAATTTATATCAAGAGACTCTTTCAGTCTTTCATGAAAACAATGAATTAGGAAATAGGAGACACCGACACAGAGATATGAGATCGCCCTATAACTATGAGATATGGCGATTATGTTGTCAATAGTAATCTGCATAGAAAACCCATTGTATTGCGAATTCAATCCTGAAGTCACGAATGATACATACCCACTTGAATGTCACTGTGTTTATCTTTTATTTCAATACCAAACTCGGCCTCTAATCTACAGACAGACACCAGCACCTAATCTGCATATTATATATATGAAAATTATTACCAACTCATACATCATAATTATTTAATAGAGGGAAGCTGGTAAAATAATAACAACAACGAACATCTCAGTAGAATCTTTGCAATCAATAACAAGTCCAGTGGCTGTTTCCCCATTTAATTTCAAAAAGCAAAGGGCAGATGGGCACCGACGAGGAAGGGGAATGAGCCTCTACATGAGGCCCATAAGGCCTGTGGCTGTTTCCCCAAATCAATTCCATCCACCAATGTTAGAGCAATTACAATGTGAATGAAGGTACCCAAGTCCCCCAAAGATCCATTCACCTCTGGCCATATTGCTTTACAATGCAGATTGCTCTTGAATCTCACCCAAAATCTTCTGTAACTTGGCTCTGGGAATTCTGACGGGTGCTCACCGTCATTTGTGACAAAGATTTCTCTATATCGACCACTTTCTTGAAAACTTGTATCAAAACCCAATGGATTTTGCTGGATTTCCAGTGGCATATCTGCAAAATTTGTTCAGCAACTACTATCAAGAATATAGATTCTCAAACTGGGGAGCCTTCAAGAAAATAAAAATACAATATGATAGAAATATTTATTGTTTGCACTAGAATTTGGGGGTTCACACATCGTTAATCCAGTGAAGGGTATCTCGCAAAGGTTAAAATATAAACTTTTCCTGACGCGGACTGGAACTCGCGACCTCGGTCTAGGTCAGAGAATGGAATCGACACTCACGGATCCGACCCCATGCCTTTGTATCTGGGGACGCTGATAGTGTTTTGGCGGGCTTGGCGGGTTTTCACCTTTCGAGAACAATTAAAAATCCAAATTTTCTCATACTTAATTGATTTAACTTTAATGGTTGGAATGAATGATTATTATTCTCTCACTCATATTCAATAATACATAATAACTAGCATACTTAGAAGCAGGGAAATGAAACACTAAAGTGAATTGGGGTGGTTAAATTGTTTAAAGAACATGAACTTATGTCTTTAGATGAAAAATTAATACTTCAAGAGGTTTATCTTCATCCCACATTTTGATAAATATTTTCAATGATCTTGTAACTCCAAACTAAAACTTCATGCCCACCTACAATAATAATAAATATGTGACAGCAACTTTTCCAAAGAAAAATGAAAGAGGAAGAAAAGACACTGACAAACAAAAAAAGGTGGGAGAAACCACTAAAACTACAACCAATTGACATGAAAAAATATCTAATAATATATAGATAGTAAAATTTAATATGATTAGTGAAAAGTACTAATATGAAAAACTACAACAAATATATAGAATTATTGCACTAAATGCACATAAATTGTTAAACTATATACATATTTAATAAAAACAAAATAATTTTAAAAAGTAATATGAAAAATTACAACAAACATATAGAATTATTGCACTAAATGCACATAAATTGTTAAACTATATACATATTTAATAAAAGCAAAATAATTTTAAAAAGTAATTTAAAAAGGGACAAAAGCTTATGTGTTTGGGAAGATGATGGAACTAAAATCAAATGTAGACATTTTCAAAAGTTTATTATAAATAACAAACTTTTTTTGGTCTATTTCCTAATTGTTATGATTATTTTCATTCTTCATTTCACATAAAGTTAAAAAAAAAATGCCCATAAATAATATTTTGTGCATAACAATTTTATGAATTGATATAAATTTGGATGATAAAAAAAATAAAATTATTATTTTCACAATCAAATATCACAATTTAATACATCAAATATCACAATTTAATACTTTAAATATGGTGATGGGATTTTATTTTATTAAAAAATATCACAATTTAATACTTTACATATGGTGATTAAATTTTGTTTTATTAAAAAAATTATAGTTTAAAATTTTTTTGCATGAAAATGTGTCATATTTATCAATTTTCAATTACAATTGTAATTAGTTATGTCATGTTGATTGGATTTTATTTTACTAGCACAACCGCTAATTCCTGGTGAACGTAGAAAGGTGGTTGGCTGTTAAACTTCCGAGCGACCGTTGGTGATGCCAACACAAAAACGTGGCCACCTTAATATTTTAATATTTTTTAATCAGGTAGACGTGGCAATAAGTTAGTGAATACAATAATTTTTAAATACAATTAGGTAAATGTAAAAAAGTAAACATATAAACGGATGTCTTTATAACAGCTCGGAAGTTAATGGATGAAATCATAGCCATTCATTTATTGTGACGACTAAGAATATTCTACGCATATTTAATCTCGTCCATAGAAAACGTATTAAGAACTAAATACCTAATAAATGTGCCCATTGTCAATAGGTGTACGCCTTTCAGCCTAATTAAAAAAACTTTAGTTAAGGAAAATGTTTAGGACAAATCACAATTTTTTACTTTACTTACTTTACTTATGGTGATTGGTTTTATTTTATTAAAAAACATCACAAGTTAATACTTTACTTATGGTGATTGGATTTTATTTTATTAAAAAATATAGGTGAAAAATATTTGCTTAAAAGTGTTGCATTTATCAATTTTGAATTACAATTGTAATTATTTATATTATGGTGATTGGATTTCTTGTTAATCCACCCTACAAGATACAATCTACAAGATATAGTCTATGTTAATATTATGGCAGCTGCGGGAGGTATTTACCTCCACGTGTAAACCTGAAGAGAATAGAAGACTCCAGAAAGCAAGAGAAAACCCTAATGAGTTGGCTAATAACCCTAGAAGTCTTGTCAGCTCAAGAAGATAATTTATATTAGGTTATTAGCCTCCAAGAGAAGAAGTCGGCCATAAATAATAATAATATATTGAACATACATGTACCCAGAAGGAGAAGTCGGCCCCAACAAATCTGGCAGAACCACTATAAATACAGGGCGCCAGTGCTCATTTGACACATCTCAGAATTGCAGAGGAGCAACTGAGTTCCCGGTTTGGTGCGCACGTGTGGAGGAGAGCTGCAGGTGCAACTGCTACAACAATCAGTTTCAGTGTTGGCTTGGACTATCTCTTGGCTACGGTTTGGACTATTTGATCAGCCATTGTTGGTGCGCTATCCTTGGAGGAAGATGCGCTACACCTTGTTTGGCTATCTAGCCTAGGGTTTTCTTCTAGAGTAATTCTCAGTCAAGGTTAAGGTGCTTGGAGGGTGGCTTCGGCCTATGGTTGGGTGACGAGGGTATCGTCAATGGTAAAACGAGCACACAATATTCTATATTCTAATAGGTTATGGGCCCACAACCTCCTTCATTCAGTATAAACGCTGGAAGGAAACATAGTCACTAGGATATTGAGCTCGTTGAGGAACTACCGCTAGGGTTACTAGCATAAGTAGTTTCCAAGACACTGCCACTAAGGTTACTAGCAGGAGCAGTTGCAGAAACCCTAAACCTCTTGTTGAGGCACCTTAAGTGAATGGATTGACCTAAACTCTGGATAGATTAGTCCGCTCTAGCCTAGCGCATCTCCTGACACTCTCAGCAAGCCAAGACATGAAGTTTGAATTTCTGGTCAAATCTAGGGTTTGACCAAGTCAAGCAAGCCATGACTAACTCTATGAAGTCTGAGAACAAATTAGATGGAGCCTCTAACTTCAAAGAGTGGAAGACAAGGATTGACCTCATCCTTGCCAAGAATAAAGTGCTGGATATCGTGAAAGGAAAGACCGTGAAGCCAAAGTTTGAAGAAGGAAAAGAGAAGGAACCACAGAACGTTGCAGCTATGGAGAAGTTCAAAGATGTTGACATCAATTCCATGAGTATCATAGTGGATTCTATAAAATACCACTTGATACCCTACAACTCCCATCTTGACTCATCGAAGAAGATGTACAATGCCCTAACAAATCTCTTTTCAGTTAGAAACATTGGACAAGTTATGAGTCTAAAGAATGAGCTCCGTGACATGAAGATGAATGATGATGACATCATAAAATCATACTTTGTAAGGATCTCCCAGTTAAGAGATCAACTACAAGATATTGAAGAGATCACTTCAGAGAAGGAATTGGTGAACATAGTACTCAATGGTCTTCCCAAGACGTGGGATGCATTTGCCGCAAGCATGAACACAAGGAAGGAGTATC
>ML788950.1:200123-236367 GCA_009831015.1 Picea engelmannii
AGTTTTGATATGTACTAAGCATATTGAAATGTTTTGATATCCAAGCTTTGTAGTGATTGAGAATTCCAAAGTTTATAGCGTCTTTGGCGGATGTATATTTGTTGAAATGTATTGACACTTATTCCGAGATGCCTCAATAGGCCCGACAGCGTAAATGTTTACATGACGCGACGTCCTCCAACACCCCTGACAACTTAAATGTTTGCATACCGCAAGGTCCTTGGACAACCTGACAATCTTAAATGTTTATGTAAATGCGCTTCTCGGAGTACATTTTTCCTCGAAATTTTCTATACAATTATAGTGAATTTGCACAGTCTTGTTTGTCCACCACCAGTTCAATAGCCATTGTATGCTTTATACTTGTTCTGCCATTGAAGCTACATACATTGTTTACTGGTTCGGTGAGTGCTTCTTTTTCGTTGGTTTGTTGGTTGCTGGTTTTTGTTGTTTCGCTCGCGATTCGACCCGTGCTTCTGCATTTCATCGTCTCAGAGTAAGTTTTGATGCCATAGTTTCATTTTGTATTCCTTGTTTGTTGTTTAGTGTTTATAGTTTGCAAGTAAGAATGTTTTCTTATTTGTAGTCGCATGTTCCTTGTATGTTTTTGGTTCCTTCTGTGCTTGGGCTGCAGTTTCGTAATCGTTGGAGATACATATGTTGTTCATTGGCTTGGTGGTTCTTGCTGGTTCGTTGGTTTGTGGGTTGTTGGTTCTGTTTGTTTGGTTGGGGTTTGCGCTTTGGGGCCCTGGTGCTGCAGTTCGGCCTATTCATGCTTTCTTGATGGTTTTCTCCTTGTTGTTTTCTTTTGTTTGATTCAACCTTGCAGGGTTGGGGTGCAATGGCGGTGGTTGGAGCTTTTCTTTTTTCTTATTTTTTGGATTATTATTGTTTTTTGGGGGTGCTTTACGGTGTTCAGCCCCTGCACCCATGAGTCGACATGCAGTTGTTTTATTTTCCATGTCTGCCGAGGTCGATATTTGTTATTCTATGAGATTTTGTTGTTGCTCCAGTCCTACCATGAAATAAAATGGTTGCATGCAAAATTGTTCGAGGATTACATCAGAAGTTATAATATCCATTGTTTTTTTGTTGGAATAAAGCATATTTATGCAGGCTACATTTATAAACCATGTATGGTCAGATGTGCGGATATGACATTATATGTTCTTTCTCCTCTACATAGACTGGTGTGTGGATGATACAATTTGTGTTGTGCTTGAGATATGATATGTGCAACAAAGATTCTGCAAGATTATATTTTGATGTCTGGAAGCATGTCTGGGTAGTTTGGTATAGAAAACTGAGAAATTGTATCATGGGCACAACAGTCTGTGTAGAGGATAAATAACATGGTTAAAGGGAATATCTGAATAAATTGCGAGGGAAAACCAGAAATCATTTAGCTACGGCCATGCAATTGCATGATATTTTGTGCCTTGTAATATATTTTGGGTAGGGAAAAAAAATCTACACGTTTACAACCATGGATAGAGAAGCGCAAAGGTTCATGTTTTTTCCTTTCTAGACGATTCGTTGAGTCAGTTTTGTTGTATGTACATATTGATTGTTCTCCGGTGAATACCAACTTCCATTGATGTTCATTGAATTTTGTGCGTTCCCACATTCAAACAAACATAGTAGCTGGAGAAAATGAGGGAGTCTTGACTGCATCGACTAAAGAGGATATAGAAAGGTGCATGCTTGTACTGTTGTTTCATATTGTGTTGTTTTGTATTTCATTTATGGTCTGTATATGTGTTAAACTAGTTGTGTGCCTTCCTACATTGTAAGTTATCTTGGTTACATGCATTCCTTCCTGCATACTAAGCTAGTTCATGTTCGTTGTGTTTGCACTGCATTGTTGTATGTAAACAAACAGAATGAGTGGATAGGACGAAGGACTATTTGGCGAGTAAATAGACCTATTTCTCTTTATTTTAGATGTCTGTCTTCATACTAACTTGCTTTCATGTCCATTTCATATTCGACATTGCTGCCTTGGAAAAAAACACGCTGCTTCGACAGGGAGATGAATTGTTTTGTGCAACAGCAGAGGGTTCTATGGTACAATCTTCTAAAAGGTATACCAAGTGTGCTGGTAAATTAAATATACAAACCGGGTGGGGGCATGCAATCTTAGACTTGAAAATGATGACTTCACGGTAATGGGCCTTTCTGCGCTCCTTATTTCTACTTTTTCCATTTTCTATTATCCCTTTTGTTTTCTAATTCATCTTCCTAGTGTGCTTTCCAAAAATTCCTTCGTGCACCGATTGGCAGACTAATGTATTGACATATGTGGTCCTACTTCTACCTTATTCCATAGTTACCCACTTTCTCAATTGCGGGTGTCAGGCTGGTAGGTTGAAGATTGCTCCCCTGGCTTCCGCCCTGTTTACTGTTAAACATTTGTCCAGTTAAAAAATTCAGATGCATACAGTTTTACGGTTATTTGGTCCTTTAGATGGACAATATATAATGCATATGTTTGTTTAGTCCTGATGTTCATCTGCACATGCTTGCATCAGAAAAAGTTGGACTAGTGACACGAGCATGAGCAGTCATTCATCCCAGACATCGGCAGACCGAGAAGGCCAAAGGTAAAGATGCAAATGCTCTGCTCTTACTATGCTTACTAAAAAAAATTCCTGGGCTATATATTCATTTATGGCATGGAGGATATGGTGATGTCATCTGCAATACATGGTTTGCAGCTCACAAGAAGTATCAACAAGTACAAGCGATACGTCGAACGTGTTGCATGTTCTGCAGACTAAGAGGTGTATTTGTGAAACTATGGCTCCATAATTCATCAAAACTATGCATGTACTTGTAGCACACTACCATTCACTTTAGTTTTCCTGTTCAAAAAATGTCACCAGGTCTAGAGTTGTGACATCAAGAGTACTGTCAATAGAGGGCTTGAACAACCGCCAAACTGGACAAGTGTTCGTCGGGGACATAATGGTTGTCTATAGCGCCTACTTGGACAAGGCAAACAAAAGTAGATCCATTATGCATGCTGACATGACAAACAAGGACGCCATGATGACAGTGACATTGATTGTTCATCCACAACTTGTCCATAAACACACAGAAAAGATATTTCCATGAAATGGGATATCCATTACAAATTTTAATATATTGCCCAAAATAGTATATGACCATGGTGATTGTGATCGAATTATTTCACTCAACGAAACAAGCATTGTGGAAAAAATTCTCGTTGTTTGTTCAGAATATCATTTCATCACGGACTCGACTATCAGCTAGCTTGCACAAAGCACTGATATTTACCCAATCAGAACGATTGGGGCTATTGTCACACTGGCGAGAAAATTTGGCTCGCAACACATTCTCCATATAAAGGATGGAGAGTCAGACAACGACAAGGCAATGGTATCGCTTTTCATATTCAGTTTTGTCCTTTACTTTCGCATCTGCATGTATGTCAGATAAGTTACACAAATATTGCATTGTTCCATGTTGCAACTACAATTGTTCGATCCGTATTCATATTTGTTTTCGTCAATGGAACAACAATTGCATAGAGGGAGGATTCCACTTATGTTGTTCAAAAATATAACAAAGAAGAGGGATGCTAGAGAAAGGATCTTTTGGACAACCCAGGCAACGTTTATAATAGAGTTGCAAGCATATATAATAGAGGATCTGAAGAAACTAGCTAGCTCTACAACTATTGTGCATATACATCCACAAAATCATCCTCACTTTTCTTATAGAAATAGCCTTCAACAAATTTATGCACCTGTTTAATGTTTTATTTTTTTTTAAAGGGGAGGGGGCGTGCAGTTGTGTATTATATTGTTCAATGTATTAATTCCTTTTCTCACATTCTCAGGTTGAAGGTATTTTAGTTGCAGGCAATGTGTACTCGACCACCTTTGAGCATGTATGTGCAAAATGCAACTCCGCTTCTTCTACCTCCACTTTGATAAGTGATGATACAATTGATTATCTGCGATGCAGTGAAAAATGTCCATATATATGGACATTGTGCCAATGTTGTTATCTGAACCATGGGCAACACAACCGTGCATTGTACGGTTAGGCAGCCTCTGTTACAAAATGTTCTTCCTAAGTTGGCAGAGTTGTCGTATGAAACGTATCTACAGAAAAAGTCAAGCAGTTTCTACATGCCGCGGCAGCTTCAGATACACAACAAATTCACCTTAAATGAGGACAATGCAATTTTGCATATCAGCTAAAGAAGGGGGAATATATATATATATATCAAACTTTGCCAGGCAACGAAAATACCTCCTGTGTCTCTGAAATATTCTTTCAACATCCAGATGAATGTTCGTTGGACTTGGCCCATATCTCTGTAATCCCCATATATCACATGGGCCCAGTTATTTTCTACTGGGAACATATACCAGATGCAAGAGAAAACAAATGCAACGACTTCTTTTCTTCGTATATGAGATTGTTTGGTCCAAAGGTCGATGGGTTATACTCTATGGAACCTTCTGTGAACTTGCTTGCGGCATGTTTGAAGTATTGTTGGTTCTTGGTTATCTTCTTTGTTTGTCAATTTGTATACCATGGAACTCCAATTGTTCTTTGGATGACACAAAACAATATAATTGAAATTTTTAGCCAGCTAGCCCATAGATCTGCCTAATAATTTCTATGGCGTTGTGACGCAAATGTACTATGTGGCTTACTTTAGTAGATTTCCTTGATCGATGAACTTGGTGAAATTATTATTCTAAAATAATTTGAAATCAACGAATATATAGTGTGTGAAGTGCAACTATCCTATCATAGCAACAAGAGGCTCTTAGAATTCAAATTGATCATTGTTTTGGCATTTTTTCTATTTCGATGAACTTGGTAAAATTAATATCCTGGAATAATTTGAAATCAACGAATATATATTGTGTGGAGTGAAATTGTGCTATCATATGAACAAGAGGGCCTTAAAATTCAAATTGGTCCTTATTATGCTTGCAGTGATAGAATTTAAAAAAAACTTTCTTTTGTTTCCTTCATTTTTTTTTAAAATAAGTGACTTAACATCCTTTAATAATTTAATGTAATTCACTTGTATAATATCAATAGTTAATATTAATAATTTAGTATTTGAAAATAATGTTTTTAGATAAAGTTAGATAGGATGAGCATTCCCAAACAATTGCAATCTTGAACCCGCCAGACGTGGAGTCCGCAAGTTCGACTGTCAATTTGTATATCGCGGAAGTCTGGGTGATATTTGCAGGACACAGAACAAAATAGACTCAAATTTCAGCTCGCCAGGCCGAGAACCCGCGATCAAAAAAGTGCCCAAGTATGGAACCCGCGATCCGTAAAAAATGGAAAATTTGAACTCCATCCCTTGAGTCCATCTGTCAATCTGCATATTGCAGAAGTCTTAGTGCTATTTGGAGGACACATAACAATGAAAGTGAAATGTTCAACCAGCCAGGCCGAGAGCCCCCGATAAAAAAAAAGTGGCTAAATATGGAACGAGGGATCTTCATATGCTCTATAAAATATCTTGTCCATACTTTCTAAAAGTACATGCTTACTATGTATTGCTCGTTTGTCGGAAAACTTTTATATCAATCGCTTGACCAGATTGTACACACTTTCTCGTCTAATTAAATTCTGCAATATCAAAATTTAATATTAATAATTTAGTATTGAAAATAATTTTTTTAGATATGTTCGATAGTTGATAGGGATTAGCATCTGTAAAAAATGGCAAAATTGAACCTGCCAGCCCTCAAGTCCATCTATCAATCTGTATATCGCAGAACTCCGAGTGCTATTTGGAGGACACAAAAGAACGAAACTGCAATGTTGAGCTAGTCAGCCCGCAGGTCCGCTTGTCAATTTGTATATCGCGGAATTGTGGGTGGTGTTTGTACAACGCTGAACAATAGAGGCCCAATTTTCATCTCGCCAACCCCAGAGCCCCCAATAAAAGAAAATGGCTAAATATGGAATTCATACGGGATCTCTACGGGACAATAAAAGTGCAATGTTCAACCAACCAACCCGAGTCCGCCTGTCAATTTGTATATCGTGGAAGTCTGGGTGCTATTTGTAGGGCACAGAACAATTAAACCTCAATTTTCAGCACGCCAGGCCCCGAACTCGTGATCCAAAAAGTGTCTAAGTATGGAATAAGGAATCCGCATATGCTCTATAAAATCTCATATCCATAGTTTATAAAAGTACATGTTTACTATGTATTGCTCATTTGTCGGAAAATTTTTATATCAGTCGGTCCACCAAAATGGAAAAACTTTGTCCTCTACTTAAATTTTGCAATATCAATATGTAATATTAATAATACAGTATTGAAAATAATGTCTTTTGATTTTTTGGATAATTGATAGGAATTTCCATCCGTAAACAATGGCAAATTTGAACCCACCAGCCCTCGAGTCCATATGTCAATCTGCATATTGTGGAATTCTGAGTACTATTTGGAGGACACAGAACAACGAAAGTGCAATGTTCAGCTAGCCAGCTCGAGAGCCCCAGATCAAAAAAAGTGGCTAAATATGGAATTAATATGGGATCGTTATAGAACAATACAAATGCAATGTTCAATGAATCAACCCACAAGTCCTCCTGTCAATTTGTATATCACGGAAATCTGGGTGCTATTTGTAGGACACAAAACAATAGACACTCTATTTTCAGCCTGCCAGGCCGCAAATCCACGATCCAAAAAGTGCCTAAGTATGGAATGAGGGATCCGCATATGGTTTATAAAATGTCATGTCCATACTTTATATAGAGACTCATGTCCAGAAGTCCGCCTGTCAATTTGTATATCGCAAAAGTCTAGGTGCTATTTGTAGGACATAGAACAATAGATACTTAATTTTCAGCCCACCAGGCCGCTAACCCGCGATCCAAAAAGTGCCCAAGTATGGAATAAGTGATCTGCATATGTTCTAGAACAATAAAAATGCAATGTTTAGCCACACAACCCATAGTTCCTCCTGTCAATTTGTATATCGTGGAAGTCTGGGTGGTATTTGTAGGACACAGAACAATAGAGACTCTATTGTCAGCCCGCCAGGCCGCGAACCCACGATCCAAAAAGTGCCTAAGTATGGAATGAGGGATCCGCATATGATCTATAAAATCTCATGACCATAATTCATATAGAGACTCATCTTCGCAAGTTTGACTGTCAATTTGTATATCGTGGATGTGTAGGTGCTATTTGTAGGACACAAAACAACAAATACTCAATTTTCAGCCCGCCAGGCCGCAGACCTAGGATCCAAAAAGTGCTGAAGTATGGAATGATGGATTCACATATGTTCTATAAAATTTCATGTCCATATATTATAAAAGTACATGTTTACTATGTATTGCTCATTTTTTGGAATACTTTTATATCACTCGGTCGACCAGATTGTTCAAACTTTCTCATCTAATTAAATTCTACAATATCAATATTTAACAGTAATAATTTACCGTAGGTCTGCTTGTGAATTTGTATATCGCAGAATTGTGGGTGCTATTTGTAGAGCGCGGAACAATAGATGCCCATTTTTTTTCCCGCCAGCCCGAGAGCCCCTGATCCAAAAAAGTGGCTAAATATGGAAGTAATATGGAATTTCTATGGGACAATAAAAATGAAATGTTGAACCAACCAACCTGTAATTCCTCCTGTTAATTTGTATATCACAGAAGTGTAGGTGCTATTTGTAGGACATGGAACAATAGAGGCTCAATTTTCAACCCGCCAGGTCGAGAACCCGCAATTGAAAAAGTGCCTAAGTATGGAATGAGGGATCCACATATGTTCTATAAAATCTCATGTCCATACTTTATAAAAGTACATGTTTGCTATGTATTGTCCGTTTGTCGTAAAACTTTTAAATAACTCACCCGACCAGATTGTACAAACTTTCTTGTCTAATAAAATTCTGCAATATCAATATGTAATATTAATAATTTAGTATTGAAAATAATGTTTTTAGATATGTTAAGATAGTTGATAGGAATTGGCATCTATAAACAATGGCAATCTTGAACCCGCCAGCGCTCGATTCCATATGTCAATCTGTATATCGCGGAACTCCAAGTGCTCTTTGGAGGACACAGAACAATGAAAGTGCAATGTTGACCCAGCCAGCCTGCAGGTCCGCTTGTCAATTTACAAATTCCGCGACATATAAATTGACGGACGATATTTATCACTAAGATGCAATATGACCATCGACCCTTCATGTCTCCTGGATATATCTTATGCCATTTTTCTTTTGTAACCCGCCCGAACTCTTTCCATACTTTGGTACTTCTTGGAATCAGTTTCTCCATCATGGTTGCCTTCGTACTTGTTTTCAAATATGCAATAATTAAGCTTTAATGCTAGTAGCCATCCTGGAGGAACCATTAAGATTGTCACTAATCTCTGGAAATCCGGAGAAGATTTGTCATTAATATAAATTAAACTAAGATTTGTGCACAAGTATGTTATCCTTTCCAAGTATTCATTTCAAAGGCGATGCAATCTTTTTTTTTTGTGCGCCAATGAGTTGGTGCTTTTAAGAAATTTATAATTCTTAATCTCTTTTCGCCGTCACCGCCACCTTCGGACTTTTTTATAATTGTGCAATTAGTGAGTTGTGATGGTGGTAGCTCATTCCACACGAACCCTGGAAATTGTCATTGGTCAACGAAAGGCTCGAGGAGATATTCCATTGATACACATTAAACCATAATTTGTCGGGGGTTATATTATCCCTCCCCGATTTTCATTTCAAACATCGTCTCGAGCAAATGAAAATTCTTAATAACTTCTGGAAGTAGTTCTCTCCACACACAGTAAACACATTGGGGCATAATGGCCAGAGGTTCCACTATTCCAGGGAATATTCTTACTATTCATCTCCCTCCTCCCAGGAGCAAAAAAGGAGATGGTCCCTTGGTACACCGAGAGATATATTTCAAGCCAAAAAATTCCATGGCAACCCTGGCTGCTCAGAGAACCTGCCCAGTTTCATTCATGGTTGTCGTGGAAGTTGATGCCATGAATTCTGAGCCAGGAGAAGATGATCTAATGGACGATGATATAGCAATGGATGATGGCAATGTAGAGAATCTTCCCATCCTGTGCCCAAATTGAAATCAACCATAACGAATGGAACTTCCGGGCTCGGTGATGGCGGTCATGACAACACCAAAAGGAGTTTTAGAAACGAAATTGATGGTGAATGCAACAACCACTTTGTAGTGCGAAAGTAGGAATTCTAGAGTTCCAAATTAGTCCGTTTTGGGCAGAAGAGTTTCACTGTAAAACAATGATATGTTGATGCTCCCAGAGATATATTTCAAGCCAAAAAATTATTGATTAACATCTTGGGGAATTAGGTCCAAAAATCTCGCTGCTGCAAGGGATTTTCCTATTAGTCATCTCCTTTTGCCCAGAATGGACTAATTTGGACCTTTGGAATTGCACTTGCAAGTTGTGGTACATAATTGTTTTGGACTATGCAGAGGAGTTTTCAGCTAAGGGCTATTCCACTTGCCCTGCAACCATTTTCATCTTCTTCCTCAGGGGAAGCTTGTGAAAAATATCAATTTCAGCACATGATCATTCATCGAGGAGAAAACCGCAAGGATCTTGCATACTGCGGATCCCGTGCATGTGTTTGTTGCAGATACCTTCAATGTTTTGGCCCGAAGAACTGGGTCCAATTTCTAAGGATAAATGTACAATACTCGATGTTTTTCTTATTTTTTTAAATGGATTGGCTATTAAAAAATATTTGCCTTCGACTCTTTGTTGTTGCCTCTTTTCTTCATTTAACGCATGTTCTAATTGGCATGGTTCGGTGCTCTCATACTTCTTCGATATTGTGTTTACTTAGCTTATATTTTCTAACATGGAACATCTAAAAATTATATGCCAATGTACTGTATGAATCCAACATCTTTTTTATGCAAGCAAAAAATGGATTGCACAGTTTCAAACCAACATTCAATTCTATTCGTAATGCAGATAGAACATAGCAATACCAATGTACAATGTTGCAGCAAAATCATTATTCTTGTTTCTAGACATGCAATTATTAATTTTTAATGCTAACAATCCATAATGCAAGAAGTTTAATACTTGAGTTAATATGTTGCACTCATGGAAGAATGTATCAAGAACATAGTTACACCCACACATTCCAATAAAATCTAATCTTCAACAAAGCATTTGCTGGCAATTAGTAGAAAATGAAGTTTACTAGTTGAGTTAATATGTTACAGTCATGTAAGAATGTATCAAGAACATAGTTACACACACACGTTGCAATAAAATCTAATCTTCAACAACCCATTTGCATACAATTAGTAGAACATCATGGTTTTGCAACAATGGGGCTACTTTGAAACCAATTCGCGCTTACGAAAACTGCCTTCTGCCTTTCTATTTTCCCACTCTTTTATTCCCTCTAGTTTCTCTTCTTGGTTACTTAATCCCTTTTTTACCAACAATGCCTTGCTCCACAGCTTCACGGATTCATGCGTTTCCAACGACCACTTCCCCTTTCTTTAAATTGACCCTCTATTGTTCCCTGTCCCATAACTGGCACCCAAAGTTCCGCGATATACACATTGGGAGGCAGACTTGCGTGCTGGTCGGGTCAACATTGCACTTCTACTTTTCGGTGACCTCCAAACAACATTCAAATCTCTGCGATATACAAATTGACAGATGGGCTCTAGGGTTGGGGGGCTCAATATTTCCTTAGTCGTACTTGTCGAATGCCTCATTAATAGAATGCCTCGGAGTTTGCCGATATACAAATTGACAGACGAAGCATACAAACAAAAACCAAGTAAACTCGCAGCTTGTCTTCCTGATTGTTGTTTTCTGTTTCCGCCAACTTCACAATTCTTTCCAAGTATATATCTTGCCACGAAAATAGGATAGCTGTTACAGATGTGAATATATTGGCCCTTTTTTTCTGTCTTCTATACTTGGCCAAATATCTGTTTCTCTTTTCCCTAAACTTTATCTTTTTCATCACTTATTCATTCTTTCGAAAATGTATGGTTGAGTGCGTGGGCGGTCTTGCGGGTTCACAGCTGCACTCGTGCTCTTTTATCACAACACCGACCGAATGCTTCCCCATTCCATACCCAGAAACTTCTCCAACCGCGAATTCCCACTACACAGTCTCTACATTGGATTTTTGTTGTTCCATGGTCTACGAACAATACTGTCACTTCCGCGATATACAAATTTGCAACCGTTCTTAGATCATACCCTCTTCCGTATTACGGTTTACCTATCATTCCCTCTTCCGTGGTGCACATTTTTTCATTGAAAACTTCCGAGTAATACAATTTAACCCTTGGGTCCTCGCATATTTAGTGGAACTATTGTCACCCCATTTTGAAGCTCGTCTATCCTCTTTCCATACTTCGCCATTTGTTCAAATTTCTTTGGTAGATCGTCGGTTTGGCGGGTTGAAGAAATATTCAGTTCATAGTCGTTGTTTCCTGTGCTCGCACCCCTTTGCAATTACCAGTTTCCAATTATATATAAGATCTTATTTCTACGCATGCAATTAGCAATTTCCCTATTCCATACTTAGCCACTTTGCCATAATTCCACAAATATACAAACCGACCGTTGAACTACCCCATCATGATCTCTTCCGTTTTACACATTTTGCACTCAAAAATTCTGAAACATGAAATTTGACCGTGCAACACTCGACTGCCCTGACTATCCTCGTAACCCTTTTTATAATTCCGTCCAACCACTTTTCAGAGCTTGCCATTCTTTCCTTTCTCTCTATCGTCTCCATCACCTTCGCACTTGTCTATAATAAAAGAAAATAAAAAGTTGTTTATATATATACATATCTTGTTTATAAATATGGAATTACTGGGATTTAATTCTAAGAGGTCATCATGTAGAAACCATATAGATTGTCATTGATGGGCGAAAGGCTCGAGGACATCTCATATTAATGCGCATTAAACCAAAATTTGCGGGGGGATTATATTATCACTTTCGAGTGTTCATTTCAAAATCATGAAATCTCGTTCACACAGTGTGACCTTTGCACGTTCATGAAACCTCCATTCCTTAATTTCTCTTCGTCATACTTGCCACCTTCACATTTCTAAATATGCAATAAATAAAATTTACTACTAGAAGTTCATCATGCACCACCAATACAAATTGTCATTAATCAGCGAAAGGATCGAGGAGCTTTCCCATTCATGAGAATTTAGCCAACATTTAGCGAAAAGTTACATTATCAGCTCTAACTGTTCATTTAAACCATCATCTGCAACAAAGAAACCTTCTCATAAACCTACGGCATCAACTCGACAATAGTTCTTTGGAGATACAGTGAACATCTTCCAGTGTGAGGACCAAAACTTCCACTGGTCCATAGCATTTTATTATTACTCAAAGTCTGCCGGAGAGAACCAAGTAATTTTGACCTCCGGGATTGCTCATGCAGGCTATGTCCTTGAGGTTTTTGACTATAAGGATTTGGTCTCTTGGTGCGCTGATAAATTTATTGCAGAGAAAAGAATTAGTCCACTGCAGGATTGCTCTTCTGTTTCTTTGTCACCTCAAGTCTTCCACCAGATGCTGAAATTGTCAGAGCCAAGATTGACATTCAGAGGAGAAGATTGCAAACAGTTCCTAGCAAAGCATAATAACGGATTGGACCTCTTGCTCCTTTTTTGGAAAACTTGAATCTAGTTCCTGAAGATATTACAAGCATGCAGGTTAGTTCATTTAGAAATCCATTTCGTGAAATTGCTTGGCTGTTTACAAGAATAATGGGACAGGAGTCCATAGCTATTGTTTCTCGCATGGCTCTTTATATTTTGTATTTCACAGTCAACGAACAAGACATTTTTGATTGGGGCAGGTTAATTTCCTATGAAATCTCTTCCCAATTGTCAAGCTATAAAAGGGAAAATAAATTTTATATGTCATCCTATTTAGTTTTTATAATAGCACATTCATGTCGGTTTCTGCAATTGTCTTTGTCCAAGAATGTCAATTGTGAATTCCACCTAGTAACGTTCTGGTACCAGGGCTTGTGGAAGCACAAGGATTCCCACTATTTTTATGAGGTTTTTAATGGCTTCCTGTCTGTTTTCAAAGTTTTGCTGTTAGGAGAAGATGCTCCCCACATATTTGAACATGCAAATAGTTTTATGGACAAGAAGGGGACACTTGAACATTTGGATAATTACACTGTCATAAGATTTTTTGGCTCCATGGAACAACCTACTCTCCTTCCATGTCACATTACAGATGGAATTTTTGTTGCAGAAGTAGCACGTCAATACAACTACTGGTTCCAGCTAAAGGAAGAAAAAAAACAATTCATTCCTCTGCCTTGGATAACAGGGGAGTTTGTGTTGAAAAATGTCAATAAAATTGACGATTTCATAGCACATTCTAGCATATCCAACCTGATATATGTTGAATACATAAGAGGATTCGACCCCTATGATATTTTTAGACAACATTTACAAACACTTGGCCTCGACGATTGTGTTGTAAATAAACACCTGCCTAAAAAAAGAGACAGTGGCGACAATGGTCCTACCTTTGATGCCAACGACATATAGATAATGAAAAGCTGCAGTAAATTGTACATGCAACAAGGGAAAGGCCCCAATGACAAGAGTTTTCAATCCGCAAATACCACTCCAAAAAGTATGACATCCCGGAGCATCGCTCCAAAAGCCCATCACAACAACAAAGAAACTCAGAGTTCTTCAAATGGAGGAGGAGATAAGGACCCTCCTCACTCTAAAATTGATAGTTCTCACAAGCTTCCAGTAGAGAAGAAGAGAAAAACAAATGTGGGGAAGGCGGAAGAGATAGAAATTCAGAGTGAGAACATGGAACTTGACACTGATCTGGATACCATGATCTGCTTCCTTGATCATCCCGGAGACGCCATCCACCATAGCCATCCAATGGACATATCCGTTACCCAAAATTTTGACGAAGATGAATCCTTCATGTTCCAGAGCACTGGTTTTGATAGCCAGAACAAAAAATTGATAATTGAGAAAAACAATGTTAAAAATAAGAAAGGCAAATCTCGTACATAGGTTGACGTTGCCAACATGCAGCCGTCCCAAATCTGGCAACTTCACACTACGACCGGAGAAGAATTTCATGATTCCATTGGAGGCATCGAGACCGAGAATGCCAGACTAAAGGACCGAGTCAAGGAAATGGAAGATGCTTTCATTCCTATGCCATTGCTTGTCGATCCTTTGGCAATAGCCATTCCTGGCACCCCTGCACCCAATGTAAAAGCATCCTCCACCTTGCTTGCATCATGTAAAGGATATGTGGAGAACAATATCAAAAAAAGAATGGAACTGGTTACCGAGGCATGGAAAATATCACAAACCATCACTTCCCTTGGAACCAGGGCACATAGCTTGCTCGAGATTTTGCAGGCCAAGTTAAAAGATGAAGAAAATTTCTTTTTAAAAACAGTCATCCCTTTTGGCAAGATTGTCAACAATATGATAGAAACAAAAAGAAGAGAAGAAGATCTTCCATCCAAAAAATGGATCATCCAATTGAATGCATGTTGGAAAGAAAAAGTAAAGAACCTGCGTTTCATTGTTTAGTCATGTGAACAAGCCATATCGAAGAAAGATAAATTATTCACAAAGCTGTCAAATATGTCGTCAGGAAAACCAACGACTTCCAAGACCCCACTTAATCGCAAACTCCTTTCCCTTAACCAGGAAAGAGTTCGATAAACAGGTTGTTATGTTTAAGACCTTGTCTCTGGAAAAGTTTTACAACATCCTTCACTTTGATCAAGCTCACGTCCATGTCTGGATATTCAAATATGCAGTACAGAATGAGGATATTCATCAGGATCTCTCTAATCTTTCTATCGACTTCCGAGAATTAGAAAACGATCTTTTCAACATAAAAATCCGGAATGAGATCAATGTCGCCCCAATGAGAGGCTACATTGAAGAATGGCTCTAAAGGCAATTGAAACAGACCACCGATGAAAGGCAACAAACAGTTTTCAACATTCCAGTAGTCGTGGAGGACATCCTTGAAACCGCAATCGTCGGCAACATCAATGAAACAGTAGCCGTAAGAAAATATCCAAAGGGCTCATATGTACCCTCACTGTAATTTTACTCATCACATCCTCCTTCGTTTATCAACCCAATTATTCCAGTTTCTTAAACACAAATGTATAGACAAACACTTATACCTTTCCATTTATTTTCTTTTGAAGCTATTGCACTCTATCTTCTTTCCACAATCATATTTCTTGTACATATTTCTCTAATGGTCCGTGAGAGCCCCAATTCCAGTCTACATGAAAAACGCATTGAAATTCTGGTTTATATGTAACTGAATTTAATTTTTTTGTATATTTCAAAATTTTCAGTAGTATGTAACAAACTTTTAATTTTTTACATATTTCAAATATAAATGCATTTAAATTTTTATATGTTACAGACTCTATTCTTATCTTTCACCACTCTATATGACAAATGCATTTAAGTTTTAATATGTTACAAACTTTTATTCTTATCCTTCACCAGTTTGTATGGAAAATGCATTTACTCTTTTATATCTTACAGACTTTTATTTTTTTTATATATTTCAAAATAAATGGTGCTTAACAATGCAAGCGTCATTTACTTATACCCCATGTTCACAAATGCATTTAAATTTGTATATTTCTTATCTCCTATTAATTTTATGTCATCATATATTTTTATCTTTCACCGGTCCATATGGAAAATGCATTTAAATTTCCAAATTTATTCTTGCACTGTCAACAAATTTTTTACTTTGTTATATACTTTAAAAAAAAATACATTTTCTATATACTTTCAAAAAATAGATGGTGCTTTGCCTGCCAACCGTCATTTAATTTTGCCCCATCTTCTGTGATATACATGTTGCACACAACATTTCCGTGATATACATTTTGCACCGAACACTTGGTTTCATTTACAATTCAACCCCATTTCCACAATTTTCTTTCTAACCTTGTTGGTAGGGACTGCGTTGCCATGCAACCTTGTTGTAATAAGTAGGAATGTTACGACTAGTCTCCGCGAAGAATCAACTTTATATATGTTGTTAAAAAACTATCATGGTTCATGTTAATTGTGTTTGACTATGATTTTTTATTATTATAATTAAGTTTGGATAACTATGTTGAAGTATTATTCCTGGAATGTTTGATTTTTTTTTAATTTTATATGAATATGTTTTAATTTTTAATTGATATTCACAATTAAAAATAGTGAATTTTTTTTTTTTTTTTTTTTAACTTTGCCTTGAAATAGGGAATAAAAGATTTAGTGGACTTTTTTTGTTAACGTTTATAACCATTGAATCTTTCTCAGTCTTTTGGTTTTTTGGGACAATCTTTATTTCGATTGCAGATTTCGTCCATCCAATGGGCATATAGAAAAGTTAACAATTGACTTTTCTCCATGTCCGTTGGATGGATGAAATCTGCAATCAAGTTAAGTTGGGGTGTCTTTTGGTTGGCTTGATTTTAGTTGCAGGTGCATGTTGGTGTTTAATGTTTTCTCTTTTTTGTTTTGATGTATGGAAAAACAGTAATGACATTTAAACAAATCACAACCTCAAGATTCAAAATCTTTGTCCATCTCAAGGTATCTTCCAACAATAATCAACCCCTTGACATTATGTCTTCTAAGATAAATGCATTTGCATTACTTGTAATAAAAAAACACCTCTTTTGTCACTAATTGGGAAAACCATGAACTAGATCAAAAATATCAAAATCTTATTGTAACTTGTGGTGTTCCAGTACACAATGTTTTTTGTTGTTGTATTTGTTTATATGTAATGGAGATAGAGAGAATTGAAGGGAATCACTACAAAACCTTAATTAATAAGAGAAAAAATATACTAGAT
The DNA here is from genome assembly GCA_009831015.1 of Picea engelmannii. Lineage (NCBI taxonomy): Eukaryota > Viridiplantae > Streptophyta > Pinopsida > Pinales > Pinaceae > Picea > Picea engelmannii. The sequence goes on from ML788950.1 coordinate 217,069, forward strand.
CTAGGGTAGCACAACCTTAGGAGAAAGAAAAATAACCAAGAAAGAGATTTTTTAAAGAGAAAGAAATCCAAACACAAGAGAAGAGAATGAGAGTGAATCACATAATATGACAATAATGATTATAATATAAAGTTGGTCATGGAAAAAAGTGAAGATTACACCACAATTCTCAACATTCCTCCTTATTATGAACATGGGGCACAAAGAGAATACATTACATCACATCCTTATTTAACACTAAACAAGGGCCATGTAGAGAATACATTTCATCGCATCCCCTGTGAATGTCGTACTTTTCCCTCTAGTATCTAGTCATGATATTTGGTAGTATAGACCATGCAGTGGAGTGATAGAGGTAGATGACGTGTTAATTCAACATACATATTATCAACCTTGGTGACAGGGGCCCATGGTATAGGAGGATTTTTGTTGTAGGTAGACTTGTCTACAAATAAACAAATTTCCTCATTGGCCTGATTAAATCCAATGATAGATGGATGAATATATCCCTATATGTTTCTCCTAGATTCAATTCATACAATATTAGACATGCAAAGGAAGGAAGGAAGGAAGACTAAGTAACCTTAAACTATAGGTTTTCCAACATATCCTTTGAACTCTTTTAGATCCAACTCCTATGAATTTTCTCCACCTATTCACCTGCACATCAAACAACCAACAAAACCTTCCTCAAATCTTATGATATAACAAAATAAGATTTGCATGAAAGAAATTATAATCTAATACCTCAAGTTCTATTGAGATCCACAAAAATCAAACCAAAGATACAATATCAATGACTTACAAAAACTTTGGAGGGGGGAAGAATATATATCTATATTAAGAAAAATGGATTACAACAATTACATGTTACCTTGAGTTTCGATTGTTTTACTCCTTGCTCCAAAACCTGGAACTTTGCTCCATAGCCACCAACTTGCTTTGTTAAAGAAATATAACCATCAACCATATTGCGGTAAGAGGACAAGGAAAACTCTCACCTAGGCTCTAGTTACACTCGTGTTGATTCCCAACACCCAACAATAGATAGAAAGCTTAAGACTAAATAATCTTTCTCTAATTCACCAACGTAAGGATGATATTATTTTTTATCTAGCTCTTCTCCTAGCATGGCTCCTTCTTACATAATCTTTAAGGAGCTTGAAGATAGGATTCATGGCATGTGAACCAAACAATTACAAGTCATATATAAGCATCATGGCAAGTGATCTAAGCAATTACAACTCATGCACAAGTTCCATGCTCAATTTATGAACTTTTTCCAACCCATTATAAGTTTTTTTTTCTCAATTATGAGGCTTTGCTCAAGTTCCCTATTATGAGATTTTTCCAACCAATTATGAGTTTTTTTCTAAATTATTGCTCAATTATGAGATTTTTTCTTAATTATGAAATAATTTTTATTTCATAATTATAAAACTGGGATGAAATAATTATGAACTTTTTTCTCAATTATGTAGTTTCAACATGATAACATTCTTGCAAAGCCTACGGTAGAAAATACAAGTATAACAGATGCCCCCTAATGTATGAGGGTCAAAAGAGGGACCGATGGTTGAAATAGATTACGAAAAAACATTGTGATGAGTGGCTTAAAGAGGAGTTCTATAATCAAGGAAACATGAAGTACCTACAAGCAAGAAATCAACCAATCATATATAGATCACCCCCGAGGTAGGCATACCCTTGGTTAGATATATGAATAAGAACAACCACCAACATAATACACTACAAATCCATGAAATGAGATGCAAGACCATGGCCATGAAAAAATACATGGTGGATCCATGCCATATAAGAGATCATAGCCACAAACAAATACAATGTGGATCTATGTCACATTATACATTATGAAGACATCTAGCATGAATGAGAGATCTAATGTGTCCTTGAAAGTACTTGTTTACTAGTGATATAATATTGCACAACTTAGGAAGGGTAACATAGATGGAGGATGGCCCTAGCCCAAGTTCTTCAATAAAAGCACATTGTTCATACAAATATACATCATGTGAATGAATGAGTTATGTTGAGCATGGTAGAAATCATCTAATTATCAGTCATTGATGAATACCCTTAACAAATGCAAGAGGACCCACCAACAATGAAAATGGGACCCAAGGTACATAGTAAAATCTAGCAAGTGTGAATACAGGATCTGATGTTGAACACTTATACAATCAATCAATCAGGGGTCAATGATGTAAACCCACTGTCAATTGTGAAGAATCCTATCATTGATGTCTACAATTCCTAAGGTGATATCTGGTTTCTAGATCCACTTCTTAATTAATGAGATGGCATCGATAGGAAGAGATCCATCGAAAGGAGGGATGTGATGTATCTCGTATCATTTGAAATGAAATAATAAATAAGAGATTATGTGAGGAGAGAACCACTAAGTACAAACTGGCACGGGGATGGCCAACATGAAAGGTCAATAGTTCTACCGAATAAAAAACTTTGGCTCAACTTCTCTTGAACATATAATATGAAACAATAAGGACTTGGGAAACACTAACTCAAAAGGACCAATTACATAGTGCCATAATGTAGAAGGCATTGAAGTGTTCTCCATAGTGACTGGAAAAATAACCAACTCGAGGAGTAGATAACTCATGATCATGTTACAAATCCTAAGGCGAGCTAAATCCAAACATTCAAACAATGATGCAAACAAGTGCCATCTTCAAGGGTGACAATAGCTGATGGTTACCACTCAAACTTAGTAAAGATCAAGACTCTTTTCCCGCTTTTCTTTTTTATATTTTTTTTGTGTGTATTTTTCATGTTTTAATGAGCACAAAAAAAGAGATAAAAGTATGCTACAGTGAAGAACATGAGTGGCTCAAAGGCATGCAACTACATTCCAAGTGCATGGAACAGATCTATACAAAACAAATGCAAAAAAGGTGATGGGATAGTGATGTCCACTCATAGATATTTTCTCCAAGGATATGCATTAGTAAAACAGAGGAAAATTAATGTTGGATTACTAAAAGGAGGGGTGAATTAGTAATAGAGAAATTTAATCCTTTTTAACCATATAATCCAAGTGAAATATCAATGTAGCATTATAATCCAATAACTATAGAGTAAATAAGCAATGAACAAATGAACAATCATACACATACATAGTACACCAGTGTTTTACATGGAAACCCAAATCGAGAGAAAAACACATAATGTTTTTTCTTATATGTCTTGAAGAATTACATTCATTGGAAGCACCAACTTCCTTTGTTTTCCAGCTGCAACTGGAAGGAGGCTCCAACCCCCTAGTTTCTCAGGCTACAACTTGAGGGAAGCTCCAACTCCCCAATTCTCTGGCTACAACTAGAAGGAGACTGCAACCCCCTAAGTTCTCTGGCTACACCCAGAAGGTGGCTACAACTACCTATCCTTGCCCCGTCCAACCGCCTTGACGTATAAGTAGAATGACGGAACCAATTTCACACTATCAATGTGAGATATACCACAGTACAACTGTACCAACCTATACCACTGACCTATAACCAACCTGTACCAATAACCTGAACCATGCATCTACTTGTATGTCAACCTGTAATCAACTGATACCGTAAAAAAGTGAATCAACCATGCACCAACCTGTACCAAACAACCTGTAATAAAATTGTACCATACAAAAGTGCATCAACCATGCACCAACCTGTACCTCAACCTGCAAACCTTCCTTAACTTTAACAACAAGAGACTAGCATTTTCTCACATGACTAGTTTTGGATTAGTCAACTATGTACCTGTAATGAATAAATATATGAAAATAGTACAGAATGTTATTCAGTGTTATTATGCAATTCCTCCAGGTTTCACTACTTGGAACCTCTCAGAAAAGGAGTTATAGCAAAAATGGCATACCTTGTTGAATTTTGGCTTATTCTAGAGAGCGACCTTGTAGAGCATGCACCACACTAAATATTTGTTGTATGGATATGAAAATATTACACAACATACTAAAGAATGTACACTAACCGACACATTTGTTCTTACTAAATTTGGATATGTTATGAAGAATTTATGACATTTTTACCTGAAACACTTGTTTTAGACTAGTTTTAGGACTAGCCACAAACCCTATTTTCCACAGCGTGTAACTCCAAAAATAAAACGACCCATAAGATGAAATTTTTACCACATATACTTGGATATGTTTCCTCAATGGCGTATCAATTTCACGTTCTGAATCATTCTATAAAAAAAAGTTATGGTGAAAATGGTGAGATGACTTGTAAATAACATACCTTAGAAAGCATCATCAAAATAATTTATCCTCCCTTGAATTCTAGCCTTCTTTTCTTCACCTTCCCTCTGAAATTTGGCTTAGATATCCTTTGGTTACCTCAGTCACATACATATATTCAATATTCTCAAGTGTGATTAAAATGAGAGAGCCTTGCCTCTTATTTATACTCTCCAAGTAGTTTCCTTAGAAGCATCTTCTAAGTCACTTTTCCCACATTCCTTATTTTAGGGTTAACCCACTTCTAATTTCTCCATTAAATTTATTATTTAAATAATTTATTTTTTTATTAAATTTGAATTATAGTACACTCATCACTTCACTTTATTATTTACCTTCTAAAATCTCTTAAACCACTTTGACTATTTTGACCTTTTGGGGCTTCAATCCAACATATGAGGGTCCAACTTTTTAAGGCCATAACTCTCAAACCGTAAGGAGTTATGTCATGTTCCACATACCACCATAAATGGAATGACATGTTATATCCATCTATAATAGTATTACCTAAAAATATATCAAAATTCATACCGTTATCCATCAAACAAACTTGGGTCCATTACCCAAACCTGGGTTCTCCAACTTCTCATGGTCATAACTCTCTAGCCGTGAGGAGTTATGTGACATTCCACATACCAATGGAAATGGCATGACAAGAAATATCAATATAGGATAGTTTCACTTAAAAATTCACTAAACTTCATCTCATTATTCCACAATTAAGCATGGGTTCTCTAACCATACTTCTAGGATAACTCAATCCACAAAGTGTCTTCCCGTGAGGGATTTCGCCATAAGGGGACCACTTTGGAGTTCATCCATTTGTAATTCTTATCAACCATGAAAATACAATAATTAGTCATATTTACATCAAACAAACTTGGGTCCATTACCCAAACCTTTGTGCTACCGGGCTTTCTTCAAAGGTTGACATGAATAATAGACAAATCTCCAAAGTCGAACCCCTAACTCCTCCCTTTGGTCCTCTTTATATAGATATTACATGCTCATATAGATCCAAAATATATGGATCTCATAACCTATTCACCTATATTTGGTTTGTTGAATATATCCAACTCAAATCCGAATTTGTGAGGTGGCTAGCAAAACCAAAGTATACAATTTCTGGAAATATTCCTCTCAAAGATTCACCCATATCTCTCAAATCCTAACAGCTATTGAAAACCTGAGAGATTTTTTTGAATAGGATCTCGTGCTTGTGAAAAACCTCTCTCACATTCCAAAAATAAATCTCCATCTCATCGAAATCCATATCCAAAAAATATGACTAAAACAGGAAAACACAGATTTCCAAAATCTAGTCATATTCCTACAATCTAGGATTTGATCCCTAGAATGTTTCCATTGATGAAATGAAGTGACACATGCACCCATGGATTATATTTGATGATATATTTAAGGAATAGTCATCATCTACCCCTAAAAATACTCCAGCCAAGTCAAACTTAGACATTTTGACCAAAATTAGTGAAGTCTGGAGAGTTTGTAGCACAATACACAGGAAAAAATTGCTTTGCGCTACGAACTGGCTGTAGATGGTTGTTTTGACCTTTGTGCATGAAGAAATGATTTTGAAGGTGAGATTAGGGATAGAAGTGGTCTCTTAAGCCTTGATAATTCATATGATAACTTGTGTAGACCTGAGAACCACAATTATTATCATTTATTCTTCCTCATACTTCATTTTGCAAAAGTAAAGTTTGATATCAAAATGTCATATTTCCAATGCTATAGACAAGTGCTCAATTCCTTTGGAGTTGCTTCTTGAAAATTGAATACCTTGTACTTTGAAGAACACTTTAAAAAATTCTGAGTTTGTAAACATAATCTCCCTTTGGCCAATCCATCAACACAAACCCTAAAACATAGTATTTCTGTGATATACATTTATGTTATACTTTAGTGCTTGCTAAGGTTTATGGTCTTCAACTTCTCTAACATAAAAATTCCTCCATGTTGCTATCATAAGCATCACATAAAACTTCCTCCATGCTGCTATCATAAGCATCTCCTCTGAACTATGTCAAATCATTCACCATTAGAGGACCTAAACAAAATACATGCCTTCCTTGTTGTTGCATACAAAGACCCTAGCCCGCTGACTATGTTATTCTTTTTTATACTTGTAAGGGCTATAAATCTACCATGATAGGTATACTTCTCTACAAGTGCACTCACCAAACCTTGACATACTTTCTTCTTTCTTCATATTTTTCCTTGGATCCATTAGACAACCAAACACCTGTTATAAATGCTTCTACACGAAGAAAGTTAGAGTAAAATCTTCAAAGGACAAAAACTCTATTTGTTGCCAAGCAAACCTTAGTAGTTTTCCTTTCATGACCAGCTGCAGCATTTAGAAGAGGATATTAGAGCTTGATGATGACTTAAGAACCTTTATGAACCTTCTTGATATACTTTTCCGCTTGAAAAGACTTTAAATATAAAAAACAGGGCATCCTCATGAGTTGGTAGCACACTTAGTGAAAAAATAACCTTTTGCATTGACAAGTGACCAGTTTGTAGCGCACTCAGTGTAAAAGTAGTGTTATGTGCTGACAACTCTTCATAATGAAGAATTGTCAGCGCATAACAATCAGCCCCTAATTGAAAAGTGGTGCTCCTAGTAGCACCCCTATTTTTCTTACAAATAAAATTGCAAGTTTTTTGAAATCGTGGCCTTGACAACTAGTGCTCTTGAAACAAAATCTTAAAAGAAACTCCTAAATCGAAAAGAAGTGTTATCAATAACACCCTATTTTTTAATCTTAAAATTATAACATTTTACAAACCATGGCTTGAAATCTCTATTTCAAAAAAAATTATAAAAAAATGAAAAAAAAAGAAAGAAAATAATCAGAAAATAAAATAGAGAGGAAAAACGCTATTCGATTTTTTTTTTTAAAAACATAAAAACACCAAAAACCATAATTTAAAAAAAAAAAATTAATAAATAAATAAACATTTTAAACCAAAAAAACTTAATAAGAATCAATTTTTAAAAAACATAAACTAAATAAATATTAAAAAAACACCTTTACTAAAAACTAAGAATTAACATGAAAAATACTCATTAGAATAAAAAACATAGTTGCATGGGAACCACTCCCGACATTTCCAACATCCTTGAAACTCGTTCTCTCCCAACATTTCCAACATCCCTGAAACTCGTTCCCTAAGTTCCGGGAGGTTGGGAACTGCTAGGGAAGGTACCCAATTGGCTTGGAACTGTTTTGGGAACATGGAGCTTTGGGGGACCTTGAACATCAAGGAAATGGAAGCTTGGGAACGAGTTTCCTAAAAAAAGAGCTTTAAATTAGTTAAATATTATTTCAAAAATTAGTTAAGTAAAAAAACTTAATAATATTCACTTTATAGTTGTGGATATGAAAAACTTGTAATGCATGTATGTTTTTCTTCAAGCCCAAACTAAACATGAAAGTATAATAAATCAATACCCTATCCATGACAAACATTTGCTAGTTGATATCAACCAACCGTATCATTGACTTTTATTGTATTTTTATATTTGCTAGTAGATATCAACCAAGTATATCATTGACTTTTATTGTATTTTCATATTAGAAGAGTAGTACTATTTTATTTTTTCCAATCAAAAGAGAATAATGCTTCAAATTTACAAAGATGTTTGAAGTTTATATAAGGAAAGTTTAATTTTAAAAAGATGTTAAAATTGTGTATATGTATTTTCAGTTTTGTTTCTCATTTTCTAATGGGATATTTATAGATATGGAAATATTTATCAATATCTATTTACATTGTAATAAGTCACTTAGAACTTAATTCCTCTAACCAAGAATCGTGGTCTGTGACACGACGAGCAACACTAGACTGCCTGAGCTGCTCTCAGCCAGGTCCTTAGCTGCTAGCCATCGTAACTCTATATCACCAGAAACTTCGATGGATCGGCCTCTTATCTTCCGTCGATATCCCCAGAAACTTGCCTCTCTAACGAGGGAAGCCAAATCAGCTCGGACTTTAGGAGAAATTTAAATTCCCTCTATAACACTTAAACAATTTAAGTAATCATTCAACAACAGATCGACAATCACCCAACCGTCCCCTTTCCCCTTAAAAAAAAAAAACATTTAAAATAGCGGCTAAAACCCCCCTAATGCTACTTTTTCGTCTCTTCCCCTTCAGCCCTCGGTGTCGGTTACTCAGCTAAGGAAAGTGGACAAAGGTGAAGACCTGGATGACCTGATTAGGAACTCATCACTAAAATTCCCTCAGTCTGGGTTTTGGAAACGGGCGTGGAAGTCAAATAAGAGAGTTCAGAGGATGGTTTTAGGGGCGGATGTGGGGCTAGAAGAGACCTGCAGATTGGCTTTGTGTGGGTTGGTAGGGAGACTATCCTACTCTTTCCTAGAAGATATTCCAGTCACATCTTGGGTTCATAAAACATGGACCCCAATCCTCAGTTATGCCCTTGAGATACTCTATCTCATGAAAGGGAGTTTGGGATTCATATGCAAATCCCTGGAGGATGTCACCATTCTTTTGGACAGGTTCTAGGTGCTGGGAGGAAGCACACTTATGTTGAAAAGGTGGAGGGTTGCCTTTGACCCTGCTATTGAGCACTTTCAACACAGGCACATGTGGGTTCTATTTTCGGGACTTCCTTTACATCTTTGGAACGAGGGGGCTCCGAAGGCTTTAGGGAACGCCCTGGGAAGTTTTATTACACTAGAATCCATGACCCTGTCTACATCAACAAGGAAAGTGGGTAGGATCATGGTGGAAATAGACATACATGAAGGGATTCCAAAAGTTTTGGACATAGAATGGAGAGGCCGACACACCAAACAACGTTTAGACTATCAAGGTATCCCTTTTAGATGCAGTCGGTGCCATTGTACTGGTCATCTTCGGAGAGAATGCATCTACAAAGTTGTTGAAGAAAAGTCTGAAGATACCCTTCTACAGGAAGACCCTCTGGCGTATATGGATGAAGAGGTTTCCATGGGCATCACACCATACCATAATGCAGCCGTGGATGTGCCCTCCTTGGACCCGATGAACACACTGTTGGGTAAGTTAAAACTTTTTTTCCCTTCACTCTTTTCTTCATTATCCATGTGGGAAAAGGAAGTAATAGAAAACTCTGGGTGGTTGTTTCATTCTACTACTGGCACCAAAGGGGCTACTGAGGGGTTTCAGGGCATTGCAGATCCAGTTAAGGATTCAATGTCACCCTTTAGAGAACGGGGTAGGCTTCCTAGCCATGACAACGACCACATTACGTCAATCTTTGCAACCACTTCACATAGTTTCTCTGTAGGGGGTCCACTGAAGTCAGGAACTCAAGTGGGTGAGTCGAGGGACTCGATTGTGCCTCCCAACCCATCACTTCCGGTACTAAATGAGTCACTGGTGGAGCCGGGTTTTAGAGAACCCGAGGAGGACGAACATTCTCTCAATACGGTACTTGAGTCACTAATTCCATTTATTAAGGATAACAAAGAAGCTATCAATCTACCTACTTTTGTAGGGAGGAAGTGCCTTGACCATGCAGAGTCTTATGAATCGACTAGATCCAAGAATAAGCTGACAAGACAAGGGAGAGAGTTCGCATGGTCAAGGGGCTTAGGTATAGAGATCTCACCCATTAAAACAAGAAACTGCCGGAAGAATTTGACACGTAACTTGGTGAAGATTACATAGTCGGCCCCTTCTTCTAGTGACATTGGTCCTCTTAGAGCAATGAAAGCCTTGGAGAGGGCTAAGTAATGTTATTTCTCTCATTAAACATTCGAGGGATTGGAGGCACCCTCAAATTTGCTTCCATTTGTCATTTTTTGGTGCACACCCGTCCCGAGATTATTTTTTTTCAAGAAACCTTAGTTCTAGCTCAGAAAGAGAGAGACTTTTTACACTTTTTTCAACCGTCGTGGGCCATTTGCTCGGTAAATTCTGTGGGCACTTTTGGTGGGTTGTTAGTTGCATGGGACTCAACACTTTACGACCTAGTTCCATATCTAACGGTGGGGGGCATCTTGCTTATAGGTAGGAGTCTGTTAAATAATAAGGAGATAACATTACTCAACATCTACAGACCATGCACAAACCATAAGTCTTTCTGGAATTCAGTGGAAGGCACCGACATTCTATCTATTAAAAACTTAATCATGGCATGGGATTTAAATATAATGGTCTCACCAGATGAGGCCTGGGTTGGGTCTAGGGCTGGTGTTTTGGATGACTACTATACTGATCTATTTTCTTCAAGAAACCTAATTGACATCAAACTGACTAAAATGGTTCCCACTTGGAGGAATGGGCACCTTGGTCAGGAAGCAATATCATGGAGATTAGATAGGATTCTAGTTGCATAAGATCTTATATTTGACGTTGGCTTTCATAGGTCATGGGTCAAATTCCCTTATATTTCGTACCATGCGCCAGTGCTCTTGCAGTTGGAGGTTCCGCCCGCATATAAAATTTACCCTTTCAAATTCAATGAACAGTGGCTCGGTGAGAAGGAGTTTATGGATTTAGTGACTAGAGTTTGGACATACCCAGTTTATCTTACTGAAAGGGGAAAACAAAAGAGATTAGTATGGAAGCTACAAGACCTTAAAATATTTACCAAAAGATGGAATAAAGAATTGAAGAACAAAAATAAAGCTAAGATGATTGAGATCGAAGCAGAGATTAAAGAATACATTAAAATATTGACCGAAGACCATTTTAATGAAGAAGCTGAGGCATCAATGCAGATACTAGAGATTGAAAGAAACAAGCTTCTAAGAAAAGAGGAAGAGCTTTGGTGCTTACGCAGTAGGGCACTTGGCTAGCTAGCGGTGACAAGAACACCAAGTATTTTCATAAGCTCGCAAGCCACAATAGAATTAAAAATCATATCTGGGAAATCAAAAGGGAGGCAGGAAACTTGGTCACGGATTAAGATTCCATCAAGAGTGAAGTTGTGCGATACTTCAAACAATTATACAGGGCACCGACTACAATGAACATAGCCAATCAATGCAAGCTGGTAGAGTTATTTCCTTTGATGGTCGATGAAGAAGATTCAAGCACACTATACAATCTCGTTTCTCTGGAGGAATTGAAAGCAATACTTTTTCACTGTAAGAAGGAAAAAAGTTCGGGCCCAGATGGGTGGACAATAGAGTTTTTTCTGCATTTCTTTGAGCTAGTGGGGGAATATCTCTTAGCAATGGTGGAAGAATCAAGAACTTTAGGCACTATTGTGGCTGGACTGAATTCTACATTTTTTACATTGATTCTGAAGGCTAATAATCCAAAAACCTTCGAAGACTTCCATCCAATTTCTCTCTACAACCTGTGTTACAACCTAATATAAAACATTGTTGCCAATCGGATTAAACCCTTCCTGTCCAAGTCAATCTCGTTTGAACAGATGGGCTTTCTGAAAGGTAGGCATATACAATATGCAATCAAAACATCTCATGAAATCCTACATAGTATTAATAAGAAGAAGTTAAAATCTCTTGTGCATAAAATGGACTTAAATAAAGCCTATGATTGCATTGACTGGGATTTACTTAGAATGATTCTTCACAAAATTGGTATGGGGATACATATGACTAATTGGATCTTATATTGCATCACTTCTTCGTCATTTGTTGTCTCACTTAATGGGGAGGCCACAAAAATTTTCAGAAGAGGGAGGGGAGTTAGGCAGGGATGCCCGTTATCACCCCTCATGTTCATACTAGTAATGGAGGGCCTCAGCTTATTATTGAAGAATAGTCTAGTGAAAGGAGATATTTCAGGTCAACTTATCAATATAGGGTGTGACAGGATTCTGGGCATGGGTAACGGTTTTTTCCTCAGTAAAGAACTTATTTTGGCACTTATACATAGACATGTGACAACACTTGCCCAAGCTAAAAATAACGTGTGAGCCCATTATCTCTGCAGAGATATGGCAGACAAGTGTCGAGCTAGGGTTGTCAGACAATCTAGCTATAAAATGGACAATATACACCAGGGAATTATGTGGAGTGGGTATCACACTAAATGATAATTCAATGGATGAACTCAGGTGGGCGGGAGGTGACCTATCCGGGGAGCTCACTGTCAGAAACTGTTACAATGCGATCCTTACTACTCAAAACTTGCCGATTTGGAGCGGCTAGAAGTTAAATTTCTCGAAATGGAGTGTTTAATTGAAAATAATTCTATTTTTTTGGTTGGCAATGGTTAATATAATTTTAACTTGGGATGATTTGCTAAAGAAAGGCTAGATAGGGCCGGGAATATGCCGCCTGTGTAGAGCAAGCATAGAAGATACCCCTCACCTGCTCATCCATTGCACATTCACTAAGAGAGTATGGACAATCTTGGCGCAAGTCCTAAAATCTGATTGTGTGTGGAATGGCCAGACCATTAATAAATACATGGATGTGTGGCTCTTGAACAAGACAATGTCCAAAATGCTCCCTTTACTCACGAGATGGTACATATGGAAGGAGCGCAACTTGGCACTCTTTGAAGGGAAGGTGCCCTCAGTGATTACTATTGTAATGAAGACCATTGGAGCACTCAACAAAAAACAAAGAGACAACAAGCCTTAGGTATTAAAAAAGAAAACATTCAACAGACTTCATGGATTTACTGTGGCCTTTTTTGATGGTGCAACGGCTATAGAGGGTTCCATTTGCGGGGTAAGAGGTACTTTGAAGTTTATTAATTCAATGGATTACAGAAGGTATATCAACTGTGGTGTAGGGTCAAAAACTAAAGACGAATTAATGGGGGCGTGGGCCACACTCATGATTGCAAGACATCTGGAAATTCAACACCTATAGGTTTTGGGGGATTCCAAAGTGATCATTGATTGGCTCAAGACAAACGAGAAGCTTCAAGCTATCAATATAGAAGGGTGGAAGATCAGAATTCGAGACCTGAAGGAAATTGTAGTGTCCCCAAGGCCGAGCCTCATAGTGAACCATGTTCTGAAAAGAATTGTAATTATGATTTATAGGCTGGTGAGCCGAGTTCTTATAAGCTAGAGGCTTATGTGTTATTAGGCCAGGGAGCCTAAGTGTTGAAGGCCAGGAGCCTGCTGTTGTACTTGTATGTATGTAGAACATTTAATAAAATATAAACATCGACAGGTGCAGACCAACCAAGATGAATGAGTGAAGGGGGACTGAGCATCCACAGAGTGGGAAAGGAAGTAGGGGATGGAAGGTGGGAAAGGGGCTAAGTGTTGAGCCTAGGGGGCTTAAGCCTAGGAATAATATTTTATTATTATTCCAAAAGAACATGTGCCATTTATGTTTTATCGTAAGTTCCTAACCATGAGAAAGGTAATGCATGCTGAGGAACGCATGCAGTTTCAAGGGTGACAAGTGTCGACCCTAATGCATGCAAATAAAACAGATGAGGTAAGTCGTGAAGGCTCTCTCTCCTCCATTCCACCCGACTGTCTGAAAATGAACGGTCTGACCTCTGCAAGAATACCCGGGGGTGCAACCCTAAAAGCTGAAAAGCCTGTGTTGATTTCGGAGATAGCCGATACATATTTTTTTTGAACAGTTGGAGCCTGTGCGTGGGATCTTTGCACACCTCGTGCAATCCTGAAACCAAAACCTTGAAGATTATCCCATGTTTGCTGAACAAGTTTGGGAAGCCTGTGTCTGTGTTCCCAATTGACTGTTGTGGCCATGTAGCACTGGACTGCGCAGGGCTTACTGGCCAATGTAAGTCTGTGTCAAACCTGTGTGAAACCTCTCTCCAGGTGAGGGAGGTGATTGTTGTTGGAAGAGGCAGGTTGTCAGGCCTGTGAGCAACTCTTTCCAGGAGAGAGAGTTTGTTGGGAAGTGGTTTCTTCTAGAGAGTGTCCAGCACCAGCTCCGGGCTTTGAGAATTCCTGATCCGGCCTGTTGTCGAGACCCAGAGAGGGAGGTGTAGCACCGATGGACTGTTCTTGTGAAGGTGTATACTCCCGGGCCGAACATGCATGTGGGGAATGAGAGTTTGGGAGTAGTGGGCGTAAGATGGCATCCTGGGAAGAATCCTTCCAGTCATTCTGTGATGTTTTCCCTGTAACCTCAGCCTAGCCTAGGATTCCTTTCTTTGGGGTGGAGCTTAGTCCCAGCTTGGGGGTGACCCACTGCTGAGCTGATGAGCAGTGTGGTCTAAGGCTGGGAGGTTCATGGAAGGTCTGCACTTGGTTGGTGAAACTGCCACTGTTGCAAATATAAGTATCTGATTATGCTTTAATCATGTTTTGCATGACTGTGCTACTTATGTATCATGTTTTCTGTTGTGTATATGAATTAATATGAAAAGATAATTGCTTGCTAATTATGGAAGTAATTCATATGAATACTCTGTGTTGAATGTGTTTATTGTTTAAATGCATGTGGGTTAAATAACATTTGTATGAGTTATGTACAAAGTGGCGTTATAGTCTTCTTATCAGAGTGATTAAACAAAGTAGCAGAAAAGGTGTGCTACAGTTTGGTATCAGAGCCAAGGTTTCGACACTTAGCCTAGATGGGCCAGTGGAGCGGTCTTTGGATTGAGAATGCAAGGGGAAATTGGGTCTGGAAGGCCAATTTCGTACCCTGGTTTGCTAAAAAATGACAAGGAGTTACTTGACGAGTTTTAAAGCTCAGGAGGTATAGTTGCGTTATGAAACCGCAGCCAGTGTGGTATGAGTCCACAGGGAGAGAGGACTCCACACCGGTGGTGTAGAAGCTCTAGGATCTGTTCGGGAGGGAAGGCGAACCCTTGTGACCGTCAGATATGAAAAGTGTGCACGGGGTTTAAATCCCTTTTGATATTGCACATGAGTATGGAAATCGCGATACACAAAATTCCGATTTAGTCAGGACCGTCCATCTTGAAGGGATAGGTGGTGATAATAAAGAGCTGGTTGACATTTCGCATGTTGAAATATCGGGGTATTGGAATTCGTGAAATCGAGAGTCACGATGACAGGAGGTTGGGAATTTTCATGGTAAAAGTCCTGGGAACGATCCGAGCCATCTGTTTGTGGGGACACATGGTGGATATTGAACGACCCATCGGTATATCAGCTACCGGGGTTTTGAGTTGACATAGAACTTTGTCATCGGGGAATCGCAAGTTGCGAAATCCCGAGATTGGGAGCCCATCGGCATATCGGGGTGCGACGTTTCGCGAATCCTGAAGACAAGGAACCCGTAGCATTAGAAATCATGAAATAGCGAGAAGTGGCGAGGACCATCCATTCTTGGGGACGCATGGCCGAGATCGAGGCATTCGGGAAAGTTTCGGAAGGAGAGTCATCCATCGGGAAATCGGGGTTCGGGGAATCGTGAATCCTGAGGACATATGTGCTTCGGCATTGGAAAGTCCGAAACCCCGATAGAGAGGTATGACTGTGGTCATATAAGGGGAGGTCGTGTGAACCATGAGTCTAGCCCGGAGGGCTAATGGGAGTTAGAGCGCATCGGCGTTTGGAACCCAAAACGCCGAAAGGATCTACGCCATATATCTGAGAAAGATCTGACCGTTGGATTTTTCTTGGAATGGATGTGGACACATGGAGATGTACCACGTGCCAGTGGGTCGAGAAGAGAAGCAAGAGAGGTGGGACCGATGACGTTGTTAAAAAGTGACGTGGGGCCTCATGAAAGTACCACATGCCATGATGGTGAAGGGTGAGAGTTGTGCTGTGGGCCCGGAGGATAAAGTAATTTGCGATTTCGGGAACTCGCGATATAAGGGCATGAGAGCTCGACATTAAAACTCGCGAATTCGCGAAGTAGCGAGAACGAGAGGAGAAAAGTCAACATATCTTCTCGGGGTTTCATGAAAGGGAGGTACCAGGGTTGGATGCCATACCGCACGATGGTGCGAGTAGCGAAGAGTGCTAGCACTTAGCCCTAGACTATGGTCATGCGTAGCAGACGCTAGAGAGGAGGGAGCCATACCCATGTCACATATTGGGTATCGACGTTTGGAGGAATGAGCTGAAGGTTTTCGACTCACGAACTCACGATATCGCGAGTTGTGAAAAGGGTGACTTGGGTTATCAATATTTAACTGTCGGATCTTCGTGGACCGAGAATTCCGAAGTTCCAAAGTCCCGGAAATTGCAAAACCGAACGAGAGCTCAAAGAAAACTTAATTAAATCAAAATGTCTTTCGTTCTTGTTCATATTGGCTTATAAATGTTATGGATTGTTCCAAAGGAGTAATGACCTGACAAACTTCGAATTTAATTGCACAGTGCATGTGCAGAGTTCAACGGAGGACAAGACTCCAGTTAACCAATGCTGAGTATGGAGTGGGGAAAGGTGCAGATTACCCCCGAAATAGAAGACGAACAGGAAGGAAAGGATGTTAACTTGGGAATCGAAGGATCGAACTCCAATGGGCATGGAAAAGAGAAGGATAAGGAAGGACACATAATGAAAATCATTGAAGGATTGCAAAGAGAGGCCAAGGCTCACCGAGATGATAGTTGAAAGCTCATGAAAGTCAGGGATTGACAGGGTGAATTAAACTTAAAATTTTTGAAGAGCCTGGAAACAATAGAGAAGAAACTCGAGAAGGGAAGAGACTCAAGTATGACGGAGAGTCGCAGAACCCATGGGAGAAGAAGTAGGTCGAGGAGTGGTAGCCAACATCTTAGTCGCTCCCAAAGACATTCTGACAAGAAGACACACAGTAGTCCAAGCCCATCCCCTACCAGAAAACATTGAAAATCTGGAAGGGAGGAATTGAAAGGAGAGATGAACAAGATTAAGCCTCCAACATTCGATGGAGAACATAAGAAGGACGAAGATGTCGAGACATGGTTGTTGGGCATGAAGAAATACTTTCAACTGCAGAATTATTCTGCCCATGCAGAAGGAAGAATTGCAATGTACCAATTGAAAGGAAAAGCATCCATGTGGTGGGATCAGTTAGTGCAGGTGCAACACATCAGAGAGAAAGAGTTCAATTGGAAGGAATTTAAGAGGTATTTTGAGAATAAATACCTGACTAAAAGATACTATGACAGAAAGATGAAGGAGTTCTTCGAACTCAAGTTGGGTAGTATGACCATTGATGAATATGAATGAAGTTTCCTAGAACTACTGAAGTATGTTCCATTCATCAAAGATAAGGCTATCAAGATTCAAAGCTATCTGAGTGGACTGCCACCTTCCATGAGTGACAAGATTCAATATGATGACCCTAAGACCATGGAAGAAACAATAAGAAAGGCGAAATGCTTGTATGAACAGCAAGGAGAAAGGCCTATCCTTCGGAAGGCTTGGAATGATCAGAGGAAGTTTAAGAAGAAACAGAGGCAGAAGGGAAACAATCCTTCCTTTTTCAGAAACAGTCTTCAGGGACAGCCATCATTTAGAGAACTGAGAAGGACTGAAGAGGGAGCACAAAGACAGAGACTGACGCCCATTCAGTGTTGGGGTTGTCAAGGAAACCACAAGTACATAGATTGTCCCCATAAAAATGGTAAGGCGAGAACTGTACATACTGTTCAGCAAGCTGAAACAGTGGAGGATATGGGCAACAAAATGCCGAGGATCTACGCAGCCCTGGACAAAAAGAAAGCAGAATTTCAATCGCACATGATTGAAGTGGAAGGTATGATTAACAACTGACCACTTGTTATTTTAATTGATTCAGGGGCTAGCCATAGTTATGTAGATCCTAGAGTGGTGGAAAGTTTGCATCTAACGAGGAGAAAACATGAGAAGTCTTGGTTAGTGCAGTTGGCCACAGGGACTAAGAGGAAGGTCACTGAATTGGTTAAGTCTTGTTCAATGGACATGAAAGGAATGAGCACTAAGGATGAATTGAACATTCTGCCTTTAGGCTCATACAATTGCTTAATTGGGATGGACTAGTTGGACCAGCACCATGCCCTTCTGGATTGCTGTAACAAGAGGTTTACATGCCTGAACGAAGAGGAAAATTAGGTAACAGTCCAAGGAATTCCCAGAGCCATGGCTGTAAGGGAAATCTTAGGCATGCAGCTGAAGAAATGTTACCGAAAATGCTGTCAATTATATGCAACTCGGGTGGAAGAAGCATCTCTAGATGTAGTATGAAATCTGGAAGATCATGAAGTACTCAAGGAGTTCAAGGATGTATTTCAGGAGGTACCTGGACTACCTCCGAGGAGGGACATTGATTTCTCTATAAATTTGATGCCAAGAGCAGCTCCAGTTTCGAAACCTCCTAATAGAATGAGTACGCTAGAACTGAAAGAGTTGCAATTGCAGCTCGAAGAGATACTAAATAAAGGTTACATTCGCCCCAGTGTGTCACCGTGGGGAGCCCGGGTCCTATTCGTGAAGAAGAAATATGGGACGTTGAGGCTGTGCATTGATTTTCGACAGTTGAATAAGGTCACTGTCAAGAACAAGTATCCTCTGCCAAGGATTGATGATCTTTTTGATCAGTTGAAAGATGCAAAAATATTTTCGAAAATAGATCTCCGATCAGGATATCACCAAGTGAGAATAAAGGATGAGGACATCAGCAAGACTGCCTTTAGAACAGGGTATGGTCATTATGAGTTCACAGTGGTGCTGTTTGGATTGTCCAACGCGCCTGTTGTTTTCATGTGTTTAATGAATGGAGTGTTCAGAAATTATTTGGACAAGTTTGTCATAGTCTTCCTGGACGATATCTTGGTGTATTCCAAGACAGAGGAAGAACATGAGCAACACCTAAAAATGTTGCTGCATGTGTTGAGAGAACACCAACTGTACGCAAAACTGAGCAAGTGGTCATTTTACCAAAGGTAGATCCATTACTTGGGACATATAATATCTGAAGAAGGGATTGCTGTGGATCCTGAAAAGGTACATGCCATTCGAGAATGGCCCACACCAAGGAATGTGGCAGAAGTTAGATCTTTTATGGGTCTGGCAGGCTACTATAGGAGGTTTATAGCCGGATTCTCAAGGATAGCTCATTCTATCACTTCCTTGCAAAGGAAGGGGAAGAAGTTCCAGTGGACTGAAGAATGT
>ML788950.1:237845-253750 GCA_009831015.1 Picea engelmannii
GAAGATCAAATGATAAAAATTAAACATAATCTAAAAGCTGCCCAGGACAGGCAGAAAAGTTACGCTGATAGTAACAGAACCCATAGAGAATTCAAAGTGGGTGACCATGTTTTCCTGAAAGTGAAAACTAATAGGAGTTCCCTCAAGCTGGGAAGTTGCGCCAAGTTGGCAGCAAGATTTTGTGGGCCATTTGAGATCCTGGAAAGGATTGGGCCAGTTGCATACATGCTTGCATTACTTGCATCTATCACTTTACATAATGTGTTTCATGTTTCACTACCTAATAAATATGTACCTGATGCTAATCATGTTATCGATTGGAATGTGATTCAGGTGGAACCAGAAGGTGTCCTGCAAGTCCATCCTATGCGCATATTGGGCAGGAAAAGAAAACAGCTCTGAAATCGAGCTACAGAGCTTGTAAAGGTCCAATGGACCTGGTACGGTCCTAAGGACGTGACATGGGAGCATGCAGATGTTATGCGGGCAGAGTACCCGCATCGTTTTGAATTTTTTTGAAAAGCTTGCAGATGTTGTGTAAAGTTGCACTAAGGACAGTGAAAAAATAAGGGGAGGGGAATTGTAGTGTCCCCAAGGCTGAGCCCCGTAGTGAACCATGTTCTGAAAAGAATTGTAATGATGATTTATAGGCTGGTGAGCCGAGTTCTTATAAGTTGGAGGCTTATGTGTTATAAGGCCAGGGAGCCTAAGTGTTGAAGGCCAGGAGCCTGCTGTTGTACTTGTATGTATGCAGAACATTTAATAAAATATAAACACCGCTAGGTGCAGACCAACCACGATGAATGAGTGAAGGGGGACTGAGCATCCACAGAGTGGGCAAGGAATTAGGGGCTGGAAGGTGGGAAAGGGGCTAAGTGTTGAGCCTAGAGGGATTAATCTTGGGAATAATATTTTATTATTATTCCAAAAGAACATGTGCCATTTATGTTTTATCCTAAGTTCCTAACCATGAGAAAGGTAATGCATGCCGAGGAACGCATGCAGTTTCAAGCGTGACAAGTGTCCACCCTAATGCATGTAAATAAAATAGACGAGGTAAGCCATGAAGGCTCTCACTCGTCCATTCCACCCGACTGTCTGAACATGAACGGTCTGACCTCTGCAAGAATACCCGGGGGTGCAACCCTGAAAGCCGAAAATCCTGTGTTGATTTCGGAGATAGACGGTACATCTTTTGTCTGAATAGTTGGAGCCTGTGCGTGGGATCTCTGCACACCTCGTGCAATCCCGAAACCAAAACCGTGAAGACTATACCATGTTTGCTGAACCAGTTTGGGAAGCCTGTGTCTGTGTTCCCAATTGACTGTTGTGGCCACGCAGTGCTGGACTGCGTGGGTCTTACTGGCCAGTGTAAGTCTGTGTCAAACCTATGTGAAACCTCTCTCGAGGTGAGGGAGGTGATTGTTGTTGGAAGAGGCAGGTTGTCAGGCCTGTGAGCAACTCTTTTCAGGAGAGAGAGTTTTTTGGGAAGTGGTTTCTTCCAGAGAGTGTCCAGCACCAACTTCAGGCTCTGAGACTTCCTGATCCGGCCTGTTGCCAAGACCCAGAGAGGGAGGTGTAGCATCGATGGACTTTGCTTATGAAGGTGTATACTCCCAGGAAGAACAAGCATGTGGGGAATGAGAGTTTGGGAGTAGTGGGCGTAAGATGGCATCCTGGGAAGAATCCTTCCAGCCATTCTGTGTTGTTTTCCCTATAACCTCAGCCTAGCCTAGGATTCCTTGCTTTGGGGTGGAGCTTAGTCCCAGGTCGGGGGTGACCCACTGCTGAGTTGATGAGTAGTGTGGTCTAAGGCTGGGAGGTTCATGGAAGGCCTGCACTGGGTTGGTGAAACTGCCACTGTTGCAAAGATAAGTATCTGATTATGCTTTAATCATGTTTTGCATGACTGTGCTGCTTATGTATCATGTTTTCCGCTGTGTATATGAATTCATATGAAAAGCTAATTGCTTGCTGATTATGGCAGTAATTCATATGAATACTCTGTGTTGAATGTGTTTATTGTTTAAATGCATGTGGGTTAAATAACATCTGTATGAGTTATGTACAAAGTGGTGTTATAGTCTTCTTATCAGAGCGATTAAACAAAGTAGCAGAAAAGGTGTGCTACAGAAACCTTCCAAAATATCAGCTTCCATCACATTTTCAGGGAATCCAATGAGGAGGCGGATAAACTATCAAAGCGGGTGCTTTCTTCTCCGAAAGGAAGACTTACTTTTTTCACTTGGGATGGAGAAAATGAGGGACCATATCACCATTTGAACATTTTCTAATTACATGATCCTTCCTGGATTTTGTGTGTGATTGGTTGTCATGGTGGAGAAAAGTTTTCATTTATATGTTATTTAGAGATTTTAGTCATTATTTACAGTTTTTTGGTTGAAGCAAGCACTGTAGTGTTACTAGTGACTCTATAGGTTGGTAGGGTTGGTAAGGATTGATCGTCGGTCTTTTGCATATAGTAGGACATTTCTGGTCTGACAGATCGAGATCATGACTCATTGAGGATGTAAAGGGAAAAACAAAATTATTATCACTTAATATAATTTTTGAGTGGAAAAAAAAGAATACATATTGTTTACCTACAAATTAATAATTCCAATCAAGTGCTTGGAAGACCTAAATACCATTGAGCAGTGTGCATATTATTTTCCTACAAATTAATAATTTCAATCAATGGCTTCCAGGGAGTGACGTTGTACCTGATGAGAATGTGGGGTGCACTGTATCCGGTGGAATGAACCGATTTATGTGGGGTACCTTTTTATCTGGGTAGATTGGACAACTTTCAGAGATAGATCCAAACATCACACTACTATGAATGTGGTTGATATATAACTGAATGAAATGAAAATTAATGAAATTTAGAAGAATTGTTGAAACAAAGGATTGTATAATTTAAATTTATCTTAAGATATTGAATCTATTTATACATTTAAAATTTTTTGATTTAAATAATAATAAAAAATACAATTTCAACAATAATTATATAACTTAACTTTAAAAAAAAGTGTGGAAAAAATAGATATAGTTATGATGTGAGAAAATTTCATAATCTAAGTTTTGCAATTTTTCCTTTCATCTTCAAAATTACAACTTTCCTCTTATTCCATACTTGTGTATATAAATGAATGTGGAATTATTATTTTTTTACTTTGCGTTGAGCCAGGGACTAAAAGATTTAGTGGACTTTTTAGTAATTTTTATAAAAGTTGATGAATCTGTTTCAATGTTTCGCTCATCTTTGTTCTGGTTGCAAGTTCATGTTAGGGTTTGATGTTTTTTTTTTTAAATGTATGGAATATTGTTAACAACATCCGAGCAAGTTGCAATCCCAAGATTCAAAGAGTTCCTAAGTGCAAACATTGACCATCCTTACCCAACTCAGGGTGGGTTCCTAAAAGAATAATCTAACACTAGACTTTTGTTATGATTGAGGTTCATGTTAGGTTTTAATGTTTTTTTTTTAAATATATGTAATATTGTTAACAACATCCAAACAAGTTGCATTCCAAAGATTCAAAGAGTTCCTAAGTGTAGACATTGACCATTCTTACCCAATTCAAGGTGGGTTCCTGAAAGAATAATCTAACCCTAGACTTTTGTTTTGGTTGCAGGTTCATGCTAGGGTTTAATGTTTTTTTTTTAAATGTATGGAATATTGTCAACAACATCCCAACAAGTTGCAATCCCAAGATTCAAAAAGTTCTTAAGTGCATAAATTGACCATCCTTACCCAACTCAAGGTGGGTTCCTGAAAGAATAATCTAACCCTAGACCTTAGTTTTGGTTGCAGGTCCATGTTAGGGTTTGTTGTATCTTTTTAATGTATGGAATATTGGTAAAAACATCTAAACAAATTGCAATCCCAAGATTCAAACAATTCCTAACTGCACACATTGACAAGCCTTGCCCATCTCAGGGTGGTTTCCTTAAACAACAATCAAACCCTAGAAATTAGGTAATGTAAGATAAATGCATTTGAACTACTTATAGTTCAAAAATCATATCCTCTTATCACTAATAGGAAAGTCAATAAATTAGATTAAAAAATTATCAAAATCCTCTATTAACTCATTGAATGCTTGCTTTGATTTGGACTATCAGGTTCCTCATGGAAACAATTGATGTAGGTCATAATGTTGTAACAGACAAGAGTGTGGGGATTGTTGTATCCAATAGGGATGGACAAATTTCAGAGTTAGGTTCAAACACTACACATAATACTGCTTTTGAGATGGCTGACCCATAACAACAGAAATGGAAATTAATGATGATAATCTGCAACTTGTTTCCCACAAGCATGGAGAGATTTCATGTTGAGAGGCTACAGATCGTAGTGTTATTGAGTCAAATCCAGAGCATGGCAACAATAGAGGTCCTATAAAAGACATATCAACTATTTTCGTAAAAATAATAAAATGGAGGAACACACACAACAACTGAGACAATGCTCACACTCTTCTTATCATTGAAAGGAAACTTAGGTACATTTATATTTGTAGTGCTCACCTATAAACTAGGAGCATAATCCTTCAATTGTGGATCTTATGATCTAAAAATAATGTCTGGTAAAACAAACTCTTGAATACAACTCATAGACGTTTCGAGATTGTTCTAACATCCCCCTTTAATGGAGAAAAGAATTTTCTATGACACCTAACTTGCTTCTAAAAATTTCAAACTTGTGTTTACCAAGAGGTTTGGTAAATATATCAGCCACATTATCATTGGTATTACAAAATATCAAACCAATTTCGTTTGATTCAATCTTCTCTCTCACAAAGTGATGTTGTAGCTCGATGTGTTTTGATCTTGCTTGATATATAGGATTGTGTGACAATTTGATAGCGCTTTGATTGTCACAGTTGATGCATGTTGGACCATTTTGCTCCTCTTGAACATTTGAAAGAATTCTCCGCAACCAAACAACTTCACAGGTGGCACTGGTCAAGGCTTTATACTCAGATTCTGTTGATGACAAAGAAACAGTAGGTTGCTTCTTGCTACTCCACGATACAGCTCCCAATCCTATATGAAATGCATAGAATGAGGTAGATATTTTATCATCAGGGTTTCCTGCCCAATCTGAATATGAGTAACCTGTCAACTCAACATCACAATCATTAGTATACATAATTCCAAAATTAACAGTTCCTTTTAGATATTGAAGAACTTTCTTCACATCTTTCTAGTGACTCTCTGAAGGCTTAGCCATGAACTGACTAAGGATGCTAACTGAGTATGCAATGTCTGGCCTTGCAGTGGTGAGGTAGTTCATACTTCCCACCAACTAACGATATAAAGTACCATCTGCCTCTTTAGATCCATCTTGATTGTACAACTTTACATTATGTTCTAAGGGAGTTGACATAGCTTTACATTCAATCATGTTGAACCTTTTAATATTTTATTTTGTGTATTTACTTTGAGTGATCAATGTTTTACAAGACTCTCTCCAAATCTCAATTCTTAAACAGTAATGCAATTCGCCAAGATCTTTCATTTCAAATTCTTGAGACAATGAAATTTTAATCTCTTCAATTAACTTGCATGCACTGCCTGTAATAATGAGATCATACACATATAAAGATATTAAAGCAACATTTCCTTCTTCATCTTTCTTAACATACAGATTATGATCATTTTTTATTTTCACAAACCCATCCTGATAAAAGAAGGTATATATATTTACATACCATGATCTTTGTCCCTGTTTCAAACCATATAATAGTTTCCTTAACCTACAGACTAGATGCTCCTATCCCTTCTTGACAAACCCTTCAGGTTGAACCAAATAAACCTCTTCTTTTAAATAACCATTCAGAAAAGAAGATTTGACATCTAATTGATGTATTTTCCAATTATGTTTTGTAGCTAAGGCAATCAATACTCTAATTGTATTCAATTTAGCTACTGGTGCAAAAGTATCTTCATAATCAATTCCCTCCTTTTGTGAATATCTTTTTGCAACTAATATTGCCTTATATTTGTCAATTCTACCATCTACTTTAAATTTAGATTTATACAACCATTTACTTCCAATAGGGACTTTGTTTTGATTTTTCATAAGGGAATCA
Source organism: Picea engelmannii (assembly GCA_009831015.1). Classification (NCBI taxonomy): domain Eukaryota; kingdom Viridiplantae; phylum Streptophyta; class Pinopsida; order Pinales; family Pinaceae; genus Picea; species Picea engelmannii. Next base: position 243,947 of record ML788950.1, read on the forward strand.
TATTCATCATTCATAACATTTCTCCATTCTTCATGTTCTTTAGCTTGATCATAGTTTACAGGTTCCACAACATTCATGATATGAGACATCAATGCATAGTATTTATATCTTATAGGCGGCTGAGTTTGTCATGATGACCTTCTTGGTCCATCATTGCTTTCATCTTGTCTCTTACTCTGTGGTGACTCTTCTCCACTTGATGTATCCTGATTGCTTAAAGTGTCCATACTACTTTCATTCCGTTCTTGAACATGTGCCTATTCATGTTCATGTTTAACCATTGCATCCATTTTGACATGTTTATCACTATCATTATGCCAAACATTTGAATCATTCATTGTATCAACTCTATCTGTATTCTCATGAAACATCACATATCTACTTGCAAACAATTTATGTGAACTGGGATCAAACAATTTGTATGCTTTTTGACTAGTACAATACCCAATAAAAACACACTTGATTGACTTTGCATCAAGTTTTCTTCTCTCATCCTTTGGAATATGTGCAAAGGAAGTGGATCCAAATAATCTCAAATGACTAACATCAGGTTTATAACCATGAAGAACCTCAAAAGGAGTTTGGAAATCTAATTTCTTAGTTGGACTACGATTCTTTAAATAAACAACAATGTTATTGTCTTCTGCCCAAAAACCATTAGATTTTTTTTTACCTTGAAGCATACTGCGAGCACACTCCACCAGTGTTATGTTTCACCTCTCAGAAACACAATTCTGCTGAGGTGTATGAGGTACATTAAACTTTTGTTGGATCCCATGAAATTTACAATAACTTTTAAATGCACCTAATGTATATTCACCACCCTAATCAGATCTAAGAACTTTAATACATTTGCTTGTTTTCTTTTCAGTCATAGTTCTGAATTATTTAAATTACTCAAATACATCACTTTTTCTCCTTATGAAATAAACCCATGTATATCTAGATCTATCATCAACAAAAATAAGAAAGTAGGAAGCACCACCAAGTGACCTAGTTTGCATAGGTCTGCATACATCAATATGAATTAATTCAAGAATATTTGTTTGTCTTTTCTCTATATGAACAAGAAACTCCTCTCTATGTTGTTTACCAAGTGCACATGCTTCACATGGAAAATGATCATTCTTCATAATAGGAAGGCCTTCTACCATAGTTTTTCTTTGCAACAACATCAAATCATTGTAATTTAGGTGCCCATACCTGTGGTGCCATAACTCTTCTATTGAAATTGTTGTGGATGCCAATTCAACATGACGATTCATTATCACATCCAACTTATACAATTCACCAACCCCGGTACCTGTGGAAACAACCGTGTAGTGATTTTGGATATCTTTCACAACACACCTCAACTTACCAAATTCCACTATTAGAATATTATCAGTGATAGTTGAAACAAATATCAAATTCTTTTTAATACCAGGAAAATACATCACATTATGAATCTGTCTCAATTGTCCATTAGGTAAGTTCACACTTATTACTCCATAGACTTGGACTTTATGTGATCTGTTATCTCCTAAGTAAAGGTGTGTGCCATCAAGTTTCTCATAATATTCATCATACCATTCTTTATTACAAGTCATATGAAGTGATGCACCAGAATCTATGAACCATGCATTCTCATCATCAGTTTCAGCAGACAACGCAGCTTCAAAAATAAACAACTTAAGGTTTTTAAATCCATCATTGACTGAAGTGTCTATATGCACATAATTTCCATTATGTCTTTTATATCTCTGATTTGATTCATGATTCTTTTTTCTATAGCAATCTTTAGCAAGATGTCGAGGTTTTCCACAATAATCACATTCAACATTTCTCTTAACATAAGAATTAGGATGTGACACACCTTTATTCTTTGCTTGAAACCGACCTCTGTTTCTGTCCCACTATTTCCCTCGGTATGATATTTTACCTCTTGCAATCAACGTCAAATCTGAGCCACTTGAATCCAGATCATAATTCTTTATTCTCGCTTCCTCTTGAAGAAGAATCCCATCCAATTCATCAAACGTAGGAGGCGTTTTTCTAGCTGAGAGCACTAAAATAAAGACTTTATAGTCTTGGACTAAACCCTTCAAAGCAACATTACTAAATCGCTACTCGAAACTTTTTCACCAATGCCACCCAACTTATCACTTAAGTATTTAATTCTGGAAACAAAATTGCTTATGCTTTCATTGGCTTCCATTTTGACAGATAGTAGCTTAGTCTTTAAAAATAAAATGCGGTTTGCATTAGAGGTTTCGAACAAACCTTTGAGAACATCCCACGTCTCTTTGGAAGTTTTACAGTCCCTTATATGAGGAATGATGTTGTCCTTTACGGACATCCGTAGTAGCACTTTCGCTTTCATCTCTCGCCTATCCCAATCTAGAATCGAGGCAACAACAGTGGGTTTGGGCTCATCACCTTGGACAGTCGTCCATAGGCTATATGCCTAGAGGATGGTGGCCAGTTTAAACTTCCAGTTTACATAATTATGGCCATCAAACTTAGTGGACTCATTTAAATATGAATCGGCAAGAGGGTTTGCCATCTTTTACCACAAAAAAATTCAGCAAGCTTGACAAATAGTTACCAAATTAAAAATAGAGATGTGTTGTTGAATTTTACTTCTTACGTGGGCTCCTCGGTTAGACTGCAAGCAATCCTTCACGATGTCAGCTCCTCTATTAGACTGCAAGCAATCCTTCCCAATGTCAATACTACCGGGTGTACAAACAATGGCAGCGACTCACTCGGCTCTATTTAAATTGCAGTGACAGTTTGGTTACTCGTGCAAACAATGGCAAACGAGAATGATGGCAAACAATGGCAAGCGAAGGAGTTGTATCTGTTATCTGTTATAAGGCAACGAAAAATATATGAGGTAGCTTGTGAATTCAGAAAAAAAAACAGCATGTGAATGGACAGTACCCAACGACTATGGCAGGCGGTGTACACACCCAGTCGTCTATTTCCGCTGCAAATGCTCCACGCAGGGATGGACAGTCAAGATGCAGATAGGACAACGAACATCCACGCAGGGATGGACAGTCAAGATGCAGATAGGACAACGAACATCCACGCAGGAACGATGGGCAACAACTCTTGTACGCGCCAACAACAAAAGAAACGGATAGTCACAGCTCCAGCTCCCTCACGCTCACGGTTTGGCAGGCGACAACTTTCTCACCAAACTCCTCGCACAGCTCCCTTCTCCTGAGCTCTGATACTATAAAAATAATGAAACGGAGGAACGCACACAACAAGTGAGACAATGCTCACACTCTTCTTATCATTGAAAAGAAACTTAGTACATTTATATTTGTAGTGCTCACCTATAAACCAGGAGCAGAATCCTTCAATTGTGGATCTTATTATCTAAAAATAATGTCTGGTAAAACAAACTCTGGAATAAAACTCATAGACGTTTCGAGATTATTCTAACATTTCGCCGTTAGTCATGGAGCGATTCTCACTGTCGTCTCTTCTGTAAATGGATGGGTCGTCTCTTCTGTGGGAAGGCAGAGTATATTCATTCTCTCAGCGTTGGTCTCTACAGAAATCATTGCTGCCCTCCTTGTCATGTGTTTTCAAGAATTCAGTCTTAAGAGAGGCGGAAGGCCACTTCGTAGTTCCCTAGTTGACAACCGGTGTTGGGTTACAGAAAGAATGATAGTGAATGTGTGATATTTGAATTTTACATTAACAACGGGTTATTATGGATTGCTCGCTATAATGGATTGCTAGAGAAGCAATGAAATACTAAAGTTTAAGGATATTCCTCTTTGATTTTTAGGAGGAAACATGTTTTTAATTATTATGTTTATTCAAGATGTTTTATAGAATACTCAAAGGGTTTTTCTTTTATGGTTTTATAGAATACTCTTTACATGGTTTTAGTTATGGAGGTCGTTAACCCCTTTTATCTCGAGAAATTTCCCAGCTCCCACACCCTTCTAATGGATGGATCTAATGAAAATGTTCAATGGATATAGGTGAAAATCAGTATTGCAAAGGATGTCTCGCAAGTTTCATTTCTTTTGTCTAAATTTTTTTCTTTCATGTTCAAAATTATAACTCTCAAAATTTTGGGTTTTAAAAGACCTTTTGGTCGTGTTGGTTCTAGTTGCAAATTCATGTTGTTGTTCAATGTTTTTTTTTTTTTTTTGAGATACAGAAAACTAGTAATGACATTTGAACTAATTGCAACCCCAAGATTGAAAGAGTTCCAAGTTACACATTAACAATCCTTGCCTAAATCAAGGTGGGTTCTAACAATTATTAAACCCTTGACATTATGTCCTCTAAAATAAACTCTAAAATAAATGCATTTGTATTACTTGTAATTAAAGAATCACTTCTTGTTATCAATAGGAAAACCAATAAAAATAGATAAAAAAAACATCAATAGGATATTGTAACTTGCCATGCTTCACACACAATGTTTTGTTGCGATGTTTCACACACAATGCTTTGTTGTATTTGTTGAGATTTAATGAAGATAGAGGAAATTGAAGGGAATCACTACAAAACCATAATTAATAAGAGAAAATATATACCAGATATAGGGAAATGCAACTTTAGGAGAAAGAAAATAACCAAGAAAGAGCGTGAACTTGTGTTAAGGAGAAATAAATCTAAACACAAGGGAGTGCACGGCTAGATAGGTGCCTTTAGGGAAATCACATTTTTAAGAATGAAAATGAATCACTTAATGAGTGAGAATACAAATGAGAGTTGGGTGAATTTATACACAACTCAAGAGTGGGTATTTTCCTTAATTAATTTTTTGAGCCTACATGTACAAGGTCAGCCTTAGCCATGTGATATGACAATATTGATTACAATATAAAGTCGGTCATGGAAAAAAAGTGAAGATTACACCACTATTTTCAACATCCCTCCTTAATATGAATAGGGGGGCATGGAGATAAGACATTACATCACATCCCCCTTTAACACTAAACAAGGGCCATGTAGAAAAGACATTTCATCACATCCCCCATGAATGCCATATTTTTCTGTCTAATATCTAAAGGGATCTTTGGTAGTATAGACCATGCAGTGGAGTGGTAGTGGTAGATGCAGCGTTAGTTCAACATGCATATTATCAACCTTGGTGAGAGGGGCCCATGGTATAGGAGGCTTCCAGAAATGCTCCAATTCACCTTTTGGTGCAAGAAAACCAACAATTTCTTGAAGTGTGGATATGGCCCACTTGGGCATACAACTTGACCTAACTAGAGGAGGAGGAGTTGGATCAAATGAATTAGGAGAGAAGTCTTCTTCAAGATTATTGAGTTGCTTAGCTACTCGAAGAAGACTACTAGAAGTAGCATTTAATATAGGATTTGGATGTGTTATAAAGAAGATCCTCATCATCAACACCTTCCTACAGAGTGTGTAATACCCCTTATGAGCATATTATGTAAGTGTATGATAAGCATGTGGTAAGTTTTCCATTTAGTTATTATTGGAATTAATATTCGATATAATAAACTAATTAAAAGGTGCAATTAGGGTTATATCTCTCTAGGAGCACCGTGGGGGAAGTGAACCTATGGGGAAGTAGGGAGTCATGAATTATTCACTGGCAAGTGTATTTATCCCCAAGCCTTTATACCCTTTTGTATTATGCTCCATATGTTATTTCTCTGAGGTTTATGAAAGGGCATGTAGTCCTCATGCAAGGGGTTTGTTCATGAAATCCTGATCCAAAATGGATCCAGAAAGGCCTAAAAATCAAAGTTATTGGAATCCGACGAAATCAATGCCATTGGGTCGGGCTCATCGTGCCGATTCCGGCCATATATGTTTTTCCTGAAAATGGACACCGTATGCAGAAATTATCACGATATGAAGTTTAGGTCAAACAAGCAAAAAAATCAAAGTCAATGGTCAAAGTCAATAGATGATGTCAACGGTATGTCATGCTAATGTTAGCATGACACGTGGCTGCACCAGGGGCTGACAAATATCAGTCAGATTTAGCATTTTTAGGGCTGAATTGGACCAATATGGAAGTAACACATATCACCGTATGGAGGTGACATGTGGCACTGTACGAATGCAACATGTGGCAGGGTCGTATGATGACATGGCAACCGTATGTATGACACATCGCAAGGCTGTAGATGATCTGGAAAGGTCATACAAACGACACATGGTAGGGTCGTATGATGATGTGGCATCTGTACATATGACACATGACATGGTCGTACGATGATGTGGCAGTCGTACGAATGACACATGGCATGGTCGTATGATGATGTGGCAATCGTACATATGACACATGATAGGATAATGTGGCTTGACCAATGGCGAGGTGACACATGTCCCAATGAGGAGTTGACATGTGGAACCTTCTAGAAGGTCAACTAAATTTGGTGGTTCCACCAAATCTGGTGGTTACCACCAAATATGGCAAAGATTCTCCAAATCCGGTGAAATCTCGCTAAATTTGGCTAACTGGTGCTAAGTTTGGAAACTATCACTAAATTTGGCAGAGTTTGGCTTATTTAGTCGGGCACAAAAATCGAGAAAAGTTAAGTTTTTTTGGCATGAAAATAGAGACTATACATATTGTACGGATCTGACAAGGTGCAACATTGGGATTTGTGCTGATGGGAGGTGCCAAGGGAATTTTCAGAAGTAGGTCAAGTTTATACTCAAAAGTTGCAGAATTTTGAGAGGAGTCTGAATACGGATCATGTTTCTGCATTCGAGTAGCCAAACCAAAAAGTGACTCCAGAGCTCAAGATGTCGATCCAAGCATAGTCAAATTTATACTCAAAAGTATCAGAATTTCTCATTCCATCCAATGGTGATGTTTGTTTCTATACATAAGTTGCATATCTGAAAGGTGGTTTCAGGGGTTGTTATGTAAGCCTTCCCCACTGAGACAAAGGCCTGGAGATGTAGGCAAACTTGTGTCAAACTTTGTTAACAATCTTGGTGTTATGGTTTTTTTCTTTTACTTCTTATATGGCTGCAACATTCTTCATTAAGCTTCTTCTCTTAATTCCTAAATGGTAAATCAACTCATGCACAATCTTATCCATAGTCTTTAAAATGTCAATTTTAGATCAAGTGGTATTAGAACAAGTTGACATTTGGTTGTTTGAGTTTGCATGATTACTAGGGAAAATCTCAGTCGTGGTGAAGGAGAGCTTGTAGAAGGAGATCTAGAGATTGGATCAAGAAAGAGGACATCTCAAAGTGAGAAGATGGCATTGAAAGAAGGAATTTCTCAAAACAAAAAAGAGTTTCAAAAGACTTTATTTTCCAAGTCGAGGATGGTAAAAGTGTTGTATGATGATTACTTGGAATGAAAGAGACTGGTTCAAGGGGAATATTCAAAGCAAGCCAAAAGTTAAGAAGGAGAGGACCCTCCAAAATATCCTCCTTCACCTCCATCATCTCCATCTTCTTCTTCTTCTTCAAGTACAAGTTCAACTTCTACTGCAAGAAAACATTCTCGTAAACATAATCCCGATATGCCATTACTTAAACTTGATGTAAAATTTGTTTTACCTATGTATGATGGCGAAGTTAATGCTGAGAAACTTGATAATTGGGTTAGACAGATGGAAGTATATTTTAATGTGCAACAATTCAAAGATGAGGAAACCAAAATCGAGTTGGCATCACTTCGTCTTGAAAGCACAATTCTCATCTGGTGGAAAAATAAGATGCAACATGGAAATCAACAAGTTGGTAAGATTTTTCCATCATGGCATGATTTTATTTCCGCACTTAGAAACTAGTTCTATCCATTGGGATATAAGGAAAATGATTTAATTGAATGGCAAAGTCTTAAGTTAAGAAAAGGACAGTCAGTGCAGGAATACACAGATGAATTTCGTAAGATGGCTTTGATGTTAGATGTTCCATTAACTACACAAGAAACTCTTATGAAGTACATATGAGGTTTTCCTGCTTATATTCGTAATATTGTGTTTATGTTTGGAACTACTAATATTGACGAGGTTTCTATCCAAGCAACGTATATTGAAGTAAGGAAAACTATAGTTGGTGTATAAGGGGAATCATCTTCAAAGAAGGATGGCAAAGGAAAAGGGAATGGGAAGAAAGAAAATCTAGTCACAATGAAGGAAGAGAAGATCTCTTGCAAGCATTGTAAGAAAGAAGGGCACAATGATGAGCATTGTTGGCAATTGCACCCAGAGAAGAGACCGAAGTGGTTCAAAGAGAGGAAAGGGAGGAAAAAAGTTGCAACATTAACATGGCCAACAGACTTGGGGTATGATTCAAGTGATGAGACTAAAATCACAACAGTTGGTTTGACAGATAAAATTGGCGATGGTTTTGATTCAAGAAGTAAATTGTTTCATATAAGGGTCATAATGAAACATACTAAGATCGCTACATTGATAGATAGTGGATCTCAATCTAACTTAATTTCAGAAGAAGTGGTTAACAAATTGGGATTAAAAACTAATATGCATCACAAACCCTATTCACTAAATTGGATAAGCAAAGATCATAAATTGCCCATAACAAAGAAATGTATCATAAATTTTTCAATTACATCTAAGTATGTGGATGAAGTAACATGTGATGTGGTGCCACTAGAAACATTTGGAATGGTCTTAGGAATCTCTTATTTATATGATCACAAAGAAATCTTCTACAGGGAATAGAATCAATATCACTTAAGTGAAGAAGGCAATGAATATGTTGTACATGCTCATCACATAAAAGAAAATCAATCTCTTCTAACAATGGAACAATTAAAGAAGACAACTTATGCAAGCAAAACACCTATAATTGTGCCAAGTAAAACAATTGATCTTAAGCATGAACATGAGATGGTTGTAGAATGGAAGTTCAATCATACTTTGCTTCAAGATAAGTTAATGTCATGCAAGCACATCAAATGTATTGGTTCAGTTTCAATCATATTTCTGATGTTATCGCTGCTAATGTTTTCTACATGGATGGTAGTGGATTTAGTAAGATGTGAATGAGTTCAAATGGCTAACAATATGCTTTCAATTGTCATGGTTATTATGCAATTTGTTATCACCCCATAAATTATGGGAATCAACTGGTGACTGGGATATTATCTGTCTCTAGTGTTCTTGTTGACAAATGATTTTTCATTCTGCAAATAATTTGAGAAAAAGAAAAAAAAAAGAAAAAGAAAAAGAAAAGAAAAAAGAAAAAGAAAAAGAAAAGAAAAAAGAAAAAGAAAAAAGAATAAGAAAAAGAAAAGAAAAGAAAAAGAGGGCATAAAAGAATTGAAATAAAAGCCCCATGCAATAATGGTAACTTGGTCCATACCTTTCAAGCATGGCCAAGTTCTTTTAAATTTAATGTTGATAGGGTAGTGAATGATTTGGCTAAACTGTTTAATCTTAGCCAAAATGTCTAGGTTAGATTAGTGAATAAATCTGACCAGATTGTCTAATCCTGGTCAGATAGCCCCAGAGTAGAGTAATTTCTTAACCCAACAGTGTAATCTGGGTTAATTGTCATAGGAAACTAGGTTAGAACACATGTTAGCTGTTGTACAGTTCCATTCCAATAAAACCAGCTTGATGTCAAGATTGCACCATGTTCCGAGTGTTTTAAAGATAAGTTTGGTTGAAACCCCTTGGTGTTGTCTATTCAAAAGTTAGAGAAAAACCCATAAAATGCAGTTATCCTAAGCTTTTCCGCCCCTCATTTATGTTCCCTGCACATTTTGACGGTCCAGATCATGGCGCTCAGATCTACGGTGCACAGAGATTTCCGGACCCCACCGACCGTTCTACTTTTAACCGAGGGGGGGGGGGGGGTCCGGAA
>ML788950.1:258876-338807 GCA_009831015.1 Picea engelmannii
ATATATATATATATATATATATATATATATATATATATATATATATATATATATATATATATAACCAAAAAGAGTTCTGGCTCCCAAGAAAGTTCACGCTCGATCTCATCCAGACCCAGAACCCGCGATAGTGATAGATAACCTTGAACATTTGCTCAGGCGAAAGACCTCGGCTGTCGGTTCAGTGAGTTATACTCCCCTTCATAATTCTCCTTCCTTTTCAGGAAAACCAATTATCTCTCAAGACCTTAACCTCGATACTTTTCCACAGCATAGCCTAGCTAGAACACGGTCTGATAGTTTTGTGACTGGAATCGTTTTTGACCCAACTGTGTTGCAACCCCGAACCCCCGACGTTCTATCTCCCACTACTAAACCACAAAGCACTCCCTCAGTATTATCCAGTCCCTCCTCGTCCTCATCTTCAGTCGCTACCTCACCGACCATCCAGGTTGTCGTCCCACCTCCTCCACCCATCATGACAGCTTGATATGCTCCTTTGGTGTTGGCTGCGCCGCTACATGCCATGCCCCAAGACTATCAAACAAGAATTCCACAGTTCGATGCAACCGGACCTTTAAACGCCCAACAACATGTTGACAAAATGAATGACTATTTTGACCTACAAGAAGTTGATGAGGCTGACGTTCAAATGTGACTGTTTTCCCAAAGTCTGACAGGTGACGTCAAGAAATGGTTCAAAGCTTTACCTGCCGCCTCAGTCCCTGACCTTGTCGGGTTCCAAAAGAGTTTTCTTGACAGATAGGAGGTAAAGAAAAACCCTCTCTAGATATTGTTAGAATACGAGAATATAAGAAGAAATCAAGGTGAGACGGTACAAGATTACTGCACCCGTTTTAACAATCTGTACAATGAAATCCCAACTGAAATCAAACCCCCACAGGGTTTGGCACTGATTAAATTCCCTGATGGATTTGATGCTGACATGTATTACCAATTAAGAGAAAGAAATTCTACCACCCTGGAGGACATGCAGAAAAGTGCTATCAGTGTGGAGGCCAATCTATTGGAAAAAAGGGCACGTCAGAGGTCAGAAAGGAGAGTCACGATCAAATAAGAACCTTCCACGTCGACCACAGATTTCAAATTGGATTCTTTGGCCAGAGAAGTGGAAATAATGATGGAAAGACTTACTGTATCAGACAGAAATCCTCCAAGAGAAAACCCACCAGCTCCCCAGGTTCGGAACCCTAACTTTAGGAGAAACCCTCCTCAAATCAGATAGAGAGACCCTAGGGATCAAAGAGAGCAGAGGGGTCCAGATCAACAGATCAGACCTCCTCTACAGGAAAACTATGCTGATGAAGGGGAAGGAGAGATTGAGGAATTGGAGGACACTCATATTAATCTCATGGGCATTCACGACAACGAGGCTATTTTCCTTACCCAAGAAGAGCAGGAACTCTTTCTGCTCAATCAAACAAAGGTAAGTGAAGAAGCCGAAGATGCAGAACAACAGGCCTTTGAAAATGCTATTCCGGAGGTACATTGGCAGTACAATCTGCGGAGTAAGAAGACAGAAGGGAGTTCTCCAAAGAAGACGACTGAAACAAAGAAGGTAGTCGAAACCAAAAAGACCTCTGAGCCATCTGCTGAGAAGACTCCTGAGAAAAGTATTGCTGAGAAGATTTCGAAGAAGAGTAATGACGACGCTCCCGTGAAGAAAAACATCACCATTCTGAAAAGGCCATCACAGCCCGAGGCTTCATCTATTAATCCACCGAGTACTTCTGAGCCTAAGAATATGGTGGACAAACCAGAACTGACGAGCAAAAGAAAAGCTCCTACGCCCTTTAGCCTTGAGGGGGAATTGGCAAAAATAAAAATTCCCATCCCACTTATAGAGTTGATGAACAAAGACGGGTATCGTTCACAGGTAATTAAAGCACTGGCCATTGAACCTGACATAGGCACGAAGGCCTTAACCATTGGATCAGTAAATCATTCAAACACTGTGAACCTTACTGATGATCATCCCGAACTTCTTTTCGGACCTGAAGTAGATGGTCGAGATGATACTGGCGAGGTCGCTTCTTTCTACATCAGTCTAAACATACATGACTTGATCTTGCATAACGCTATATTGCTGGATTCAGGTGCCTCACACAATCTGATGCTTAGGGCAGTAATGGAAAAACTGGGACTGGAGGTCACCAGACCATACAAGGATTTACACTCATTCGACTCCAACAAAGTTAAATGTATTGGTTTGATCAAGGACCTATGCATCACCTTGGTTCAAATTCCTGCGAAGAGAATGGTAATGGATGTGGTGGTTGCAGATATCCCTCCGAAGTATGGAATGTTGCTATCCTGGTCTTGGGGAGCTAAGTTGAAAGGAACCCTGCAGCTGGATATGTCTTACGCCACTATCCCAGTGTTTGGGCAATAGAGGAGGCTATACAGAGAAACATTGATGAAGTACATGGTCGGTAGCCAAGAAAAGACGCACAATTATCCCCTTTACTCTGCGCATTCCGATTTATATTCGTTCATCTTGTACAATGATGGTGATACGGAAGAACAAGATACTCAGCTGATGGAAGACACATCTAGTCAAGATGAAAGCCAAGAGAGCATTGAGGTAGAAAAGATGAAGAACGTGATAACTGAAGAGCTACTCGCTGATTTTGGAGTATGGATTTTGATGGAGCTGTGAGTAAAGAAGGAGCAGGAACTAGAGTCTGGCTGCATAATCACAGACACAGGTACTTAGAAAATCATTCCTACAAATTAAATTTCCATTGCACTAACAATTTTGCCGAGTATGAAGCTTTGATGCTCGGTCTGAAGCTTTTGAAAAAGGTTGGTGCCAAACATATTATGGTAAGAGGTGATTCTGAGTTAATAATCAAGCAAATTAAAGGTGAGTATGCTGCGAAACACCCACGTCTTAGAGCTTATAGAAATGTTGTTCTTGATTCCTTGAGGTGTTTTACTGAAGTTCACTTGCAGGTAATGCCGAGGGGATGGAATATTCTGGCCGACGGATTGGCTACGTCAGCAGCCACCTGTAAGATTCCTTTCCGCCCGACTCACCCATATACTGTTGAGGTGAAATGAAGACCGATAGTTCCCGACAATATCAGGTACTGGCAGGTGTTTGGTAATGATGATCAGATTGAAGACTTTTTGCAATGTAAAAACGACTTTGAATGTACAAATATAGATTTAGAGAACGAAGACGAAAATGTAAATAATTCTGATTTTGAAGGTGATAGTGTAAATACCATAGATTCAGGAGAGTTAGGCGATGACGAAATGGATACTGATGTTTTACAGTTAAAACACAATGTTTTGCCTAGAGGTCTTGTTCCTTTAGAAGACTTATTTGACAATAATGATGTAGCCAAAAAACCAAAAATAGAAGCCCATGGACAAGAGGTAGAAGAATGTAATATAGGGACTGAAGAGAAACCAAGGATGGTCAAATTGTCCAAATCATTACCCCCAGAACAAAAACTCAAATACATTGAGCTGTTCAAAGAATATTCATATGTTTTTGCCTGGGGTTATGAAGATTTGAAAGCCTATGATACCAGCATCATACAACACATGATTCCAATAAAAGAAGACCAAAAACCATTTAGGCAGAAACTTAGGAGGATAAATCCCAAGTTGCTCCCTCTGATAGAAAAAGAAATCAAGAAAATGTACGATGCCAAGATCATAGTTCCGCTGTGTTTCTCCAAATGGGTATCTAATTTGGTCCCTACACGTAAGAAAACCAGGGAAATCAGACTTTGCATAGATTTCCGAAATCTGAATAAAGTATCCCAGAAAGATAATTACCCCTTGCCGAAAATGGACCACATCCTGCAAATGGTGGTCGGATCCAGTCGGATATGTTGGATGGCTTCTCGGGCTACAACGAGGTCCTAGTTCACCCGGATGACCAAGACAAAACCGCTTTCACCACACCTTGGGGAACTTTCATGTATGTGAAGATGCCTTTTGGTCTGATGAACGCAGGAGCCACGTTCCATAGGGCAATGGATATCGCCTTCGTGGAAGAATCGGGTAAGTTTATTGTCGTCTATTTAGATGATGTGACTGTGTTTTCCAAATCTGATGATGAACAACTGCAACACCTCAGACGATTTTTCAAGAAATGTAGAAGGTTTGGGATTTCTTTAAATCCTAAGAAGTGTCTTTTTGGGTTAGAAGAAGGAAAACTACTGGGACACATCATCTCTAAAGATGGAATCAAAATAGACCCCAGTAGAATCGAGGCCATACAAAAGTTAGAACACCCAAGAAACCTCAAAGAACTACAGTCGTTTATCGGAAGAATTAACTTTCTACGAAGATTCATTCCCAATCTGGCAGAACTCCTCAGGAACATTACAAACATGCTTAAAAAAGAGGTAAAAATTAAATGGGACTCTGAGTCCAGACAGTCTTTCGAACAAGTAAAACAAGCACTCGCAGAAGCCCCTGTTTTGATCAGTCCTGATTTTACTAAAGATTTCTATCTCTTTTCTTTCTCTTCCGAACATACTATAGAAGCGGTGTTACTGCAGAAGAACAATGAAGGGTATGAACAACCCAGAGCTTTCTTTAGCAAAGCATTAAGAGATGCTACTTTGAATTACAAGATCATGGAGAAGCAAGCTTTTGCTTTGGTAAAAGCCATAAAGGACTTTAGGGTCTACATTCTCCATTCCCACACCATAGATTATGTTCCGAATGCGGTAGTAAAGGACATTTTAAAACAGGACAACCCTGATGGAAGAAGGGGAAAATGGATTACTGTCATTTTAGAATACGATATAGAGATTAAGCCCACAAAATTAATCAAAGGTCAAGGCCTTGCTAAATTAATGGCTGAATCTAACTTTCATGCTCTTGACATTAATTTTCTAGATGTGGCAGATGAACAGGGTGAGATGGCGACTCCAAACGTGAGAGAGGTATTTCTCAACTCTCCATGGTATGCAGACCTTATATTCGTTTTACAAAATTTACAAGCTCCCCCTGGTTTGACTAAGACTAAAGCTAGATTTTTAAAGTTGAAAGCTTTGAAATTCTGTATTCTAGAAGGAAATTTGTATTGGAAAGACCCTGCAGGCATTCTGTTAAATTGTTTACTGAAGGATGAAGCTGATAAAGTGATGCAAGAGTTTCATGCAGGAGAATGTGGTGGCCATTTGAACTGGAAAGTTACAGCCAACAAAATACTTAGAGCTGGATTTTATTGGCACACCCTGTTCGTTGATGTGCATCAGAAGGTAACACCATGTCACCAATGTCAACTGTTTAAAGGCAAAAGGAAACTCCTTCCTCTACCTTTGAAACCGATCTCAGTTGAGGCCCCTTTCCAGCAATGGGGACTCGATTTCATTGGAGAAATACACCCCCCGTCTTCAGGCCAGCACAGGTGGATTCTCACTGCCACCGATTATTTTACCAAATGGATCGAGGCAGTACCAAGAAGGCAAGCCACTGACTCTGTTATTATCAAATTCCTTGAAAATAATATTTTGTCTCGTTTTGGTTGTCCTAGAAAGATTATCACTGACAATGCAGCTGCTTTTCGGTCGAAGAAACTCATAGATTTCTGCAACCAGTACCACATTGGTTTGGGGAATTCCACAACCTACTACCCTCAGGGGAATGGGTTGGTGGAATCTTCAAACAAAACTTTGGTAAATATCATCAAGAAAACATTGCAGGAAAACAAGAAATCATGGCACGATAAGTTGGTGTTTTCTTTATGGGCTGACAGGCTGACCACCAAAAGGTCAATTGGTATGTCACCATACCAACTGGTCTATGGTACAGAGGCAATTTTCCCCACTTCTTTAGGAGTCCTTGTCATGAAGTTTCTTCAAGATGTCCAAGCTGAGACAAATGACTCATAGAGAAGGATCAACCAGATGATCCATTTGCAGTAGACTAGAGAAGAAATTTTCAACAAAACTCAGGTAGTCCAAGAAAACATCAAGAAAATATTTGACAAACGAACCAAAGAGGATGACTTTGAGCTAGGTGATTTGGTGTTGAGATGGGATGCCATAAATGAAGACAAGGGAAAGCATGGAAAATTTGACAATTTGTGGACAGGACCATACATGATCCAAGCTTTCAGGGGAAACAATGCTTTGTTGCTAAACAACGTTGATGGGTCAGATCTGCCAGGAGCACCTGTGAATGGCAGAATGCTGAAGCATTATGTACCACCTCAGTAAGAGATTCGAGTTTCCACTCTCCATTGTATATACCAGTTTAAGTTTCATTTTTCACTTGCATTTTCTTAGTGAAGAACATCAGACAGTTGGTTGAAGCCCGAAGAGAAGGCCGTAAGCCGCTGACCATTGTTTTTCCAATTTTTGAGAATAAAACCAACGAAGGCTGCTAGGCAAAAATTTTCAGAACGACAGGAACCAGGATTCTTGGCACTTCACAGGGAAAGTACCATCCCCAGGTGGAGTCGCTGTTATCACCCCATAAATTATGGGAATCAACTGGTGACTGGGATATTATCTGTCTCTAGTGTTCTTGTTGACAAATGATT
Organism: Picea engelmannii; assembly: GCA_009831015.1. Lineage (NCBI taxonomy): Eukaryota > Viridiplantae > Streptophyta > Pinopsida > Pinales > Pinaceae > Picea > Picea engelmannii. The sequence goes on from ML788950.1 coordinate 265,415, forward strand.
TTTCATTCTGCAAAAAAATTGAGAAAAAGAAAAAAGAAAAAGAAAAATAAAAAGAAAAGAAAAAAGAAAAAGAAAAAGAAAAGAAAAAAGAAAAAGAAAAAAGAAAAAGAAAAAGAAAAGAAAAGAAAAAGAGGGCATAAAAGAATTGAAATAAAAGCCCCATGCAATAATGGTAACTTGGTCCATACCTTTCAAGCATGGCCAAGTTCTTTTAAATTTAATGTTGATAGGGTAGTGAATGATTTGGATAAACTGTTTAATCTTAGCCAAAATGTCCAGGTTAGATTAGTGAATAAATCTGGCCAGATTGTCTAATCCTGGTCAGATAGCCCCAGGGTAGAGTAATTTCTTAACCCAACAGTGTAATCTGGGTTAATTGTCATAGGAAACTAGGTTAGAACACATGTTAGTTGTTGTACTATTCCATTCCAATAAAACCAGCTTGATGTCAAGATTGCACCATGTTCCAAGTGTTTTAAAGATAAGTTTGGCTGAAACCCCTTGGTGTTGTCTATTCGAAAGTTAGAGAAAAACCCATAAAATGCAGTTATCCTAAGTTTTTCTCAGCACATGTGATTTTACGCCCCTCATTTATGTTCCTTGCACATTTTGACGGTTCAGATCATGGCGCTCAGATCTACGACGCACAGATCTTTCCGGACCCCCCTGACTGTTCTGCTTTTAACCCAAGGGGGGGGGGGTCCGGAATCGGTGATAAGACTTGCACAGATCTGGACGGTCCTAGAACGAGTGCCTAAATCAATGATCGAGATTGGATTTCGGACCCCCCCCGTCCGTTCTACCTTTAATGGAGGGGGAGGCTCTGGAATGAAAGATAAACGACGCGCTAAGATATGAAGCCAGGAAGAGGGCGCGTAGATCAACGACTCTAATTGGTTTTCAGACCCCCCTGATGATCTGCTTTTAACCGAGGGGGGGGGGTCCGGAATGGTTTTTCCCCTCTGGCGGGCCCCTTTTCATACATGGCATCAACCTATTGGTCCCTAAGTCCCATCATCATCTGCTATCTGACAGCCCCCGTCACTCAGGGATGTCATTTTCCACTTGTTCCACTTGTTCCCGAGCTATGTCCCATCTCATAACTGCTGTCAGCCCCCTAACCCCTTTCACTCATGACCAGCCCCTTATTGCAACTTTCACCTCCAATCCCTAGCAGCCACATCACCCATCCGTATGTTTTGGCCAACGTCACCTGCCATCTCACCCCCAAGTGGCCCGTTGTCCATTTATTACTGGACAACATACCCGTTATCCTGCTAACATGTCTCCCGCGTCCAACCGACCCCAGTTTTAAATAAAGTTATCGTTCTCCTCCATTTTCGATGTTCACTCATCGCACCATAAAATCTCATAGCTAGCCCCTCCGTTACATCCCGTCGCCTTCATCCACAGTCAGTCGACCCCACTAACATCGTGTTTATTGTAGGTATTGTTGCAGAGATGGCACCAAAGCAAAGACAAGCAGAAGGAGATGAGAATCCTTTTCTCCCGCCTCCTGTCGACCTGGAAAAAATCCCATTGGTCGACAAAGATAGATTGATCGCTGATACCAAGTGTGATTTCAATTTTTCAGACCTCCATTCATGGCTCCAGGAGGTTTTCCTGGACCAGAGCGATGAAATTGGGCTCTCGGAGTCCAATTTACCCCTTTACCTTTTTCCCTAGATTCACCATTTCCCTGAGTTCGCACTTAAATGCCAAGCTCACTACATTCCCGAACAGAGAGTTGTCATATCCTCATCCAAAGACACCCTGTTCCTCATTACGCTCGAAGACATAGACTAGATGATGCAAATTCCCCGTGCCGACTCTGCGTCCCCTTTCAACCTGGAAATCCTTACTGAGTTATATCAAAAGATGACTTTTCCACAGAGAGCTCAAATATTCGAGCTTTTCCTTCCCACCTCCGCTCAATTCCCTTCCACAAATCCCCCTTACCCGTCGTCCATGTTCTCCACCAAGGGAAACCAGGTCATTTCCTCCCTTTGTGCTCTGTTAGGGTACTATTCCGACCAATGGGTAGATGAGCCCATTCTGGGTTTTCTGTCAATTTTCTCCAATGATGAAAAGCCCACCACACAGTTTGATTTCAACACCTTCTTGGAAGACAATATTCACGAACAGTTCGTGAATTTTGGCACAAAAGGCATGTTCATATACTCATCTATATTGGCCTACATGTTTGTTTTCTATCAGGCAGGTAAGTTTAGTTTTTCCATGCAGAAAATGGACGCAGATGGAAGGCCTCAGCCAGTCACAGCATGGACCTCTTTACTGAAACATAACTCCACAGAGTACAACTTCAAAGAATTCGTTGACCTATTCTACCGCCCTGTGGTAAGCATGTTGAGCGGCAGGCCCGAGCCTCGAATAAACGACGAAGTCCAGAGAATTCTGCATCTCTCGGACAACACCAAGATCGGAGATTGGTACCTGTATCAAAACCATACCGAGATCAGAGTATACGGCTGCGAGCTGGCGCCATATAAGCTTCCTAAATATTTTCCTGTAAGAATCTTTGCTTTAGAATACATAAGGCAGATTATGAATTTTGATGATATTCACTTCTTATCCTTGAAGAAAAAGCAGCAGCTGAGGATCAAAGGGCAGATTGGCTCCTTCATCTGTAACAGTTGTGGCACTGGAGAATAAATGGACTGGATGTTGAGAGAGATGAAGTTTTTCCTAAGCTTCCCATGGCATTATGATCCTTGTGGGATCATCTCAGAAATGCGGGTGAAGAACAAAAACATCCCGTACGTTCATGAAGCGAAGCCCGAGATTTAGAAATTTGCCAATCAGACTGTGTGGGTGCCTAACACCTTGGTTGAAGTAGAGCAACAGATTCCTCTAACCTCTGTACCACCAACGTCCACACCACAGGTACCTAAGGAAAAAAGGCCTCGACAAGATTTGTCTCCACCTGTCAAGGAGGTGTCGTCTGAAGAGTTCCAGCTGCACACGAAGAGGCCCAAGACGACTCCAGTTCCTGGTCTGACTAGAGAACAAGAAGCCCCTCATACCACCGTGACTAAGACTATTATTCCACCTTTCGGTTCGAGCATTCATAAGGAAATCACCACAGCAGTACCAAAGAAATCCACAGACTCCCCACTGGACACTCAGCCAGACAAGACTGGGCCCAAGCTAATCATTTTTGAGAAGTACGAGCTGATAAAGAAAAGAAATCAGACCCTTACCAATAGTACTTATGCTCAGTTTCGGAAGCAATCGTCCACTGCGCAGCATAGGCTACTGTCTGCATTTGACATAGAAAGGGGCAGGATGCACATGGCCTTCCTCCAGGTGCAGGTACCAGACCCCAAGGTAATCACAGACTACAAGAGGGCCACCTTCAAATTCCAGATGAAGGACATGCACCCAGCAGATCAAATGGATCTGCACAAATAGACAGGAGAGATGGTATTTCACACATTGGCGTATGCTTCAGCTTTAGCGGAAAAATTGCAGGTGTCACTCAACAACGCTCAAACGCAGCTCAAGCTGGAGAAGATTTCATCCTTCGCAAAAGATAACATAATTAAAACTTTGGAGGAGCTGGTCCTCAAGATCGGCTATGATCCATCGAACGTCAAAGCTGCAGAAGAGATGATAAAGAAGAAGAATGCAGATATCGCCTCCTTGAGGAAACAGCTAAAGCTCCCTCCTACAGAGGACTCGTAGGAAAAGGAGATAGGAGAGAAAGAAGGCGAGAAAGATGAAATGCTCAAACTGCTTATGGAGCAGAATGCACAGCTCAAAGAAATGGAAGCAGAGATGGAGAGATTATTAAAAGAGAAGGAACATATGAAGCCAATGGAAGTCATTCCATTGAGTTCCATTCCGATTTCAGGAGCAATCACAACAGCAGTGACAACAATCCCATCTGCAACACCAGTGACACCACAAGAGCGGACAACTGACCTTGCCAAATCCATGGAAAATATGAACCTGCAAGAGACAGAAATCAGCAGGCTGAAGAAGGAAGTTGAGAACCTCCAGGAACTCAAAACTTCTTTCCAGACCAGTCTCTCCAAAGAAAAACAGGTAACTGAGCAGCTCAAGAAGGATCTACAACAACTCCAAAAGAAAACAATGGCTGGGAAGACTTTGGCTGAGGTCAAAGAGAATGTATGGACAGACATCACAAAGTCTATAATTGAGATCTAGCCCATGATCCAAATCATGTTTGAGCAGAACGAGTTGGTCCAGAGGATTAAACAAGCTATTGAGAAGATCAGAGTAGAATTGGGAGATAGACCAACTTAGGCAAATGATATCATCAAATTCCTCAATTCTAAGACCAGAGAAGAGATAGAAGAGCTGAAGATAGAAGACAGAACAAATACCATCCTTGAGGTCAAGAGAGTTTTGACCAAGAGAGGATTAATGCTTCAATTGGAAGAAAAGGTTCAGATCATGGATCAAGGGGTACAAAAGTTTTTTAATAAGATTGAGGCTCTCCAAAAGAAGGTTCTACCTGGTTTGAAGGTTATTAATGATAAACTGATGACCCTTCCGGATTACAAAAAGAGATTGGCTGAGGTGTCCAAGGACAGCTCAAATTTTGCAGGCATACAAGGGAGCATCACCGACAAATCTTTCCTGGATGCCCTTCAGTTGGACATCAGTATCCAACACGAGATTCGATACATATTCCTCACTAAGCCTACATTCGCTAAGTATACGGAAATGGACGAAGTGTATCAGAGACTACTCAAAGTCACTGTGCCTAGTCATCTCAGATGGGAGGAACTCTGCGATCTGCTCGATTAGAAGATGAGCTATCCGGGTCCAGTCACATGTCCAGTCAGATGAGGTCGTACAAAGGCTTCATCAACGGTCTACCCAGAAATTCCACGTGCAGTTGCACCAAGTCATCAATCAGTTTGATTAGTTAAATCAGTTAGGCTAAAAATAGAATGAGCACGTCCTGAACAGTTATGACAGGAACGTTTGTAATTTGAATTATAAATACTTCACCTTTCAAAGTATTGAGGGTTGTTGATCTTTACACCCCGACGCTATCAGACTGTATCATTTTTTAAGAGATCTACCATTAATAAAAAGGAGGCACTTTACAGGATTCTTGCATGTATTCACTGGTGATGTTTATTCTCTAAGTTGAATGTTATTCTTGCTTTGTGATCATATTGTTTTCTGAAACTAATCTTTAAGAGTAACGAATGTTGCAGGATTTATCTTGGATACCCTGTTTCTGACTCGAAAGATTTTAATGTTTATCTTCTGATGTTTTCAATTAGGAAATTCTTAAATGCTTCTTAGTTGAATTTATCTTTCTCATCTTTTCTTCTGTTCATCATTTAAGCTACTAAAAGATCCAGTGAGTATATTATCTCTCCCTGTGGAAGTCTTCCTTCACATTTTTGGTTGTATTTCATATTTATTTAAACACAGACCCCATATCCCAATGGATGTGTAGACTGTCTCATCCAATTCAAAAACACTTTGACAACCAAACCCACCTATTTATTTACCTAGCCTAACATCTAAAAGTTAAAAACAAAGCTAAATCTTATAGAGAGATCCCTCTTTGAAGCTGGAAGGGCTAGATCCCAACTTTAAAAGTGGTTGGATAAAGTTACCTTTGTGGATTTCTTCTGTTTCAACCTCTAGGAAATTTACCATGTGCTAACACAATTGATTATGATGTGATAGATGCACATGACAAAGTTTAAAGACAAAGGACAAGTGGGGAGGCCTATGCCACACTTGATGACTGGTTAATATCCTTTTGGAGGACCAAAAGGTCTTAGTGGGGAGGAATGATCCAAAATAGATCCAGAAAGGCCTAAAAATCAAAGTTCTCGGATTTAGAGAAAACCAACTCCATTGCATCAGGCTCGTTGTGCTGATTCCGACCATATAATTGTTTTATGAAAATGGACACCGTATGGAGAAGTTATCGTGATCTGAAGATCAGGTCAAACAGGTAAAAAATTCAACGTCAACAGGTCAAGTTCAACAGATGAAGTTAGCAGTACGTCATGCTGACATCAACATGACATGTGGCAGCACCAGAGGATGACATGTGTCAGTAAAATTTGGCATTTTCATGGTTGAATTGGACCAGTACGAAAGTGACACATGGCATTGTACATACACAACATGTGGCAGGGCCATATAATGACATGCCAGCTGTATGGATGACGCGTGGCAAGGCCATATGATGATTTGGAATGGTTGTACAGATGGTACATGGAAGGGTAGTATGGTGATGTGGAATTCATACAAATGACATGTGGCAGGGTTGTACAATGACGTGGCATCCATACAAATGACACATGGCAGGATGATGTGGCTCGACCAATGGAATGGTGACACATGGTCCAATGAGGAGCTAATACGTGGAACCTTCTATAAGGTCAACTAAATTTGGCGGTTCCACCAAATCTGGCGGTTACCACCAAATCTGGAGGAGATCCTCCAAATCTGGTAGAATCTTGCTAAATCTGGCTAATTGGTGCTAAGTTTGGAAAATATCGGTAAATTTCGTGGAGTCTGGATTATTTAGTCAGGCATGGAAATCGATAAAAGTTAAATTTTTTTGGCATGCAAATCGAGACAGTACGGACTGTATGGATCTGATAGGGCACAACATTGGGATTCATGTCGAGGGACTGTTCAGAAGTAGGTCGACTTTATACTCAAAAGTTGCATAATTTTGAAGGGAGTCTGAATATGGATTATGTTTCTGCATTCAAATAGACAAACAAAAAAGTGCCTCCATATCCCGAGATGTTGATCCAAGCATAGTCGACTTTATACTCAAAAATATTAGAATTTCATGTTCCAGCCAATGGTGATGTTTTTTCCAGTCCAGAAGTTGCAGATTTGAAAGGTGGTTTCAGGAGATGTTATGTAAGACTTTCTTCTGTATTCTTAAATCATTGAAGATTAATAAGAAGCCTTCCCCACTGAGACAAAGGCCGGGAGACATAGGAAAACTTGTACCGAACTCTGTTAACAATCTTGGTGTTATGGTTTGTTGTTTTTACTTCTTATATGGCTGAAACATTCTTTCATTAAGATTCTTCTCTTAATTCCTAAATGGTAAATCAAATCATGCATAAACTTAACCCTAGTCTTTAAAATATCAATTTTGTATCAAATCCTTGGAAGGGGAAAATCATTAATTCATTCTACCATTTACGTATGGTGTATATTTTATGTTGGTTATGTTGGTATGCTAGTGTTGAAAATTCATTGTTTCAAGGGTGAACTTGCTACCATACTTTTGTTGCTATGCATGTATGAGGAAACCATAACTGAGAGTATGTATAATTGTCATAGCTAAGATTCCTGGTATCCCAACACCAGATATTTCTTGGCTAGCTTGTGTTGGAGCATTGGAGAGAAGTGGGATAGCCATAGGGACAATTTAGTGGTGAAGGGAAACCCATTACTTATGTTGTGCAACAATGAGGGGGAATGAGAGGTAGGTGAGTAGGATGGTTGTAATAAAAAGATATTCTAAGCGTTATTTCATTGGCTAAGATGTTTAGATAAGTGGTCGAGTGGGGAAAATAGAGCCATAGCTATTAAAGTTTCCCTTGTTCTTTCATTACCTGGCACGAGGGTGGAACCTACTCGATCTAGTGCCTATGGTTGGGAGGAAAAAACAATCCCATTGAGCTATTTCCCCATGTGTGTCTCATAAAAAATAATTATTTGGTATTATTAATTATATTTTGATGGATAATGATTGTGGTTGTTACTGTAAGAGTAATATGTGCTTATTTGGTGAAGTGACAAAGCTAGAAATTAGTATTGGTTCAAGAATACAATTTTTGGTTATCTGACAATTATTCATATGAATATTTCAAAGGTTGTTACAACCATTAACTGTAATGCAGAGGGTATACATATGCCTCTATTTTGTAAATTAATTTTCAATCTATACAATGTATATAATGGGCATTATGGGTATCTTAGAAGATAAGAGATTCATGGAGAGAATGTAATTAATATTTATGGGAAATATTGGACATGCATGTTGCTATATTTTCATATGTACAAGATCTTAACATTTCCATGTATTCTTGGAACTTATAAATTAATGTGTTTAATTGGGTGAATATTTACATGGGTATCGATGAACATTATTATTAACAATGTTATTTCCAACGTTGAGTTTTATATACCTATAAATTACTTGTAATAATGTTGTTTACAACTCAATTAGGTAATGGGTATGCTACAAAGTGGTATCACAACTCCTAGTTGAAACACTGGGGTTGTATGGGCCATAAATTGGATTGTACAAGAATAAATTAGAGTGTACATGTCAAGTTTTTGATAAAAGGTATTATGGAAAATAATTTGGGAAAAATGTCTAAACCTTATAAATCTCAGAGTGATGGATTCAAATTTTAGGCTGAGTATTGTGGAAATGGTTGTATAAGAAACACTGAGTGAATTGGTGTGATATAGAGTTAGTTATGTGAAAATATGAAGTAAAAATTAGTTTGCAAGCCATATGTTTGACAAAATGTCAATGGAGAATAAGTGTATAAGTTGTAATGGAAAAAATAAATCATGGCTTTGAAATGTTCAATTGACGTTTTTAACAAAATAGATGTGCGAGCATGAAAGTGCTATTAATTGTAATTCTAAATTAGAAATTTTGGTTCTATGTAAAAATTGGGAAAAAAAGAAGAAGGTGAAAATGCCCAAATTTGATGAGATATAAGGTCAAATTTCCTACGATGGCATCATATCAATAGGAAATGGGGTCAAAATTATTATGGAGGGACCATGTTTCAAAATTTCATAGCGGCCATTATGTATATTGGAAGCAAAACACACACACACACACACACACACACACACACACACACACACACACACACATATTGTAGTGCCCCCACTACCAAACCCAACAATTTTAAATTTTCTAATACCAATTAAATCAAATGGATGCATGTTAAAAATGCTTATGCAGCTAACACCATTTTAAAAACATGAATGTATCTAAATCAACATTTACACAACAACGTATAAATTCCTAAAACTCAAAGTTTATGCACAACACATAGATCCCATAAATAAGAGCAAAGAAATAGAGATAAAAAAACGTGTCTTTTATCAACAAATGTACAACCAATTGTAGAGGACGAGCATTCCACCCAACCATATATTTGTTTCTCCAAATATAAACAACAAATCACCCTCGATCTAGGGCTATGAATCCACAAGAAAGGGGTTTCTATGTTGTCCACTCATAGCCTAATATAACCCACAACAATATGACTTTTCCTTAACCATCTGAATCCACTAGCTCTCTTCCCCTCAACCTACACAACCTAAGGAATGGGATCCCCCTTCTTTACATGCAGTCCCTTAGGCTTTCTCACTTCCCTCCAAGGCTCTAGCATCGGTTGGATATGAATATATCTTGGTGGGGACTCTAGGGATGCTAGATGCAACAAGAAAATTCACATCAACAAGGTCATTTCTATAGGGTAATTTCTTACACAAAAATCTCACTCTACATGCCTAATAACCTTCTTCTTCATGAATTTTGTAACACCCATGTTTCCCACAGCTTGTAATTAATCATTACTTATGATTATCATGCCATGGCATGTGAACAATGTAAATGTTTCATTGTTTATATTTCCAACAACTGACTTTGGGGGTGAAGCCTTGAATTACTGGCCATGATACCACTAGAGGAAAGAGTGAAGAAACCTGTAGATAGGGTTCATCATGCCAATATGACCCAATCCTCTTTGCTAAAATATTTGATCTGGAATAATAAGCCTCATCCTGATCCCAAGGAAAAATTAGTTAATGAGAAAAGGACTGGTGGTTGAACGACCAACTACCCCAATGAATGGAAGCATGGAGGGCCTAACTAAGAAGACATAAAACCGTCAACTTGAAGTACCACATAGTGAAGTCTTCATGCAGGCCCAGATTGACCTGAGTTCCTTCTATCATAAGGAATAGGACATGTTCAGAACCTTCCTGGGGGGAAGGCATTCAAGAGAATACAAAAAAAAAGGAAGACATGAAAAGAGGGAAGAGGAAAGGGGAGAAAAGAAGAGAGTTGGAGAGGTGTGAGAAGAATTCCATTCCCATAAGGGTGCTTGGAAAATATCATATAAATTGTGAAAGAGTTTTTATTTAGAACATAGAAGATTCGAAGAAAAGAGAGAATTCCCCGGTGGTATCATGGTTTGGTATAGGGGTGGCCAAAGTGCTAAGAGTGAATGCCTTGTCTGAGCCTACGGTTGGGTGGAAATGTGAGCACCCACAGTCTGTTCGGTAGTTCTAATTTATAATATAGATAAGTATTTCACATATTCTGTGTAATCGAATTGAAAAGTGTGATTGGACATCTGTGATTTTGTTAGAGATGTGAATTGCATGATTAATGGTAATAATTCTTATTTTCATTTGTAAAATCCTACATTCAAGTGAATATAGGACGACGAGTTTGGTGCATGCCTGGAACATTTGCATAAAATAATCTTGTTGAATGTCAAAAATAGTAACTTTGATAGCCTCGTGGCTTGGTAAGTGTGAAGCATAATTTGAATATCACAATTAGTTAATAACTTTCTGTTTAATCCTGTTTAGAAAAGGAGGACTGTTAGTAACGACCTTTAAACGAATTTGGGGCAAACCACGAGTGATCCCTGTTTAAATTTTTATGTGTGCTAATCCTCCAAAAGACTGTCCAAGGATAAAATCCGTGAATACAGAGTCGAGACAGACTCTATAGGACTGTTATGAACTCGTTCATCCCTCAAAATCCCTTTTCATGTTATATAATTTGAGTCCTGTAAATGGAGGGTGCTTCCTTCAAACCATTTTGTTGTCAAAGTGCCCTCAGGCTCAAGTCCATGAACTTAACCAAATATTGAATAAGATTTAAGAGTGTAGCCCTCTGGGACTTGTCAAAGTTCCATATGAATAGGGCCCTGGAACCCTACACCATGCTCAAAGGGAGCTAAGCCTTCTAAGCTTTGGGACTTCGGAAGTCCGGAGCTCTAGAATGTTAGAACTTCACAAAACTCTAATCCTTCCAAAGGAAACCTACTGACACGGTTGCTAGAGAGTTTGATCGACAACTGGTGGTTTCTTATATGCTATTGTGGGATCCACCTTATTGTTAAAATTTGACCAAGTTTTCGGCCGCGAAGTAATGTGAGTCGTCGATCTAAGAACTTTCAGGATCTATCCTGACCATTCGATATATTCCACAGTCAAATTCGATGTTGACGCACTCCAGGAGTGAAAAGGTGTCAAACGGTCAGAATCCCCGAATACTGAAGTCATGAAGTAATGAGAGTTGTAGATCTGAGGATCCTTCGGGATCCCTCTCAATCGTTTGATCAACCAGTGGAAGGACAACATAAGCACTTTGGAGAAGTCTTACTTCGAGAGTTCGGAACTTTGAAACTATGAGACTTCATGGATATGAGATATTTGACATGGTGCACAAGATATATGCTAAAGCGTCGAATTCCAGAGTACGTGGTGGGAGTTATATAAATTCAAAACTTCGAGACTCCAAGACTCCGAGAGATGCAAGGATATAGGATGGTGTGTTATACGTCGAAACGCTAAAGTGTCGAAGTGCCGAAATTCCTGTGTGTGGTGTCCAACCTCGGTTGGACATGGCACATATGCCATGATGATGTGGCATCGTGGGATTAGTCATGAATTAAGTGTGATACCCCTCCCCTCTTGTCAAGTTTAAGCTATGTGTTAAGCATATATGTATCTTAGCCGTCAGATCCAAGGGTGGATAGAATCTCCACCATAGATTCCAGAGTGGAAAGAGTCCTTTGGACTTCAGAACTCTGGGGAAGTTTGTAGACCTGTACAAGAATATCGAAGGGGCCAAAGGCCTGTTACCCATGAAGGTCGAGAGATATTCCCCTGGAACCACCCCTTCAGTGGCCATGTCATTGACAGAGGATGACCACTAAGGTCATGTTAATTCCATGTAGGATGGTATGAATGAGGTGGAGCCACATGGGTGCCACTTGTCCTTTGACCAACGATACCCTGAGAAGTTCAGGGAGCCACAACTTTTGACTCATAACTCAGTTTTGGACGAGTTTATAATCAGTGGAAAGCTATCGGAAAGTAGAAGGAATTGGTGCCTTTATTCTAGGAACTCAGAGAAGTTGTAGGAAAGTGGAAACTTTATACCCCATCCCTTAAAAGGATACTTAGAGGTTTGGATGTGTGACAAATTTATAGCTCCAACAAGTTTCCACACATTCCCACTATGGCTGTCTCCAAGCTCAAACACTGACCAAACCCTTGTTGTCCCCCAAAAAGCATTTAAAAACTATCTACTATACCCATTTGAATTTCCCTTTTTCCCACGTATGATGACCCTCACATTCCCTAATTTTGATTGTACTTAGCCCCATGCTCTCAATAACTATGTGAAGTTAATTTTCACACCAACACTATTACATGTGTTTAATTATTTGGGCTTTGATACACTCGAAAGGAAATTAGAAGGTTCATACACAATAATAATTTTAGAAAGCAGGTTGGGATTAATATGCATGAATAATTTCCCCTTGGATCCCTTGGACCCCCTCTTAGACCCATAGGGTCTTCACCTTGTTTACCAATATCTTATCACGTTCATTCATAGAGGGGGTTTTAAAATTTTGAAAAAAAAATTCAATATTTTGTAGGCATTGGGGGTGGGATGAAAGGTATGGGGGGGTTTATAGGTATTAGGGGGTATAAAAAGGGGTATTTAGTAAAAATGAGGGTTTCTTTTATTGGAAAGATATATTGGGAGGGGGGTCCAAAAAAAGGATTTTGGGAGGTATTTTTTAATATCCAATGAAAATAGGGGCATTATTTAATATCCCATGAATGGAAGTGCCACAAAAAGGAGAGCACCTTCTTGCTGAGGTTTTTACGGAACCTCCCCAAAAAATTCTTCTCTTAGATGTTTATAGCAGAGGTTGTTTCCAAATGCAAGAGGCGGAAGTTTTTTTTTTTCGGTGCACCTTTATGGAACATACACATCGATGCGTGTGTAAAAACTACTGCACCGATACTTAAATGTTCAAATGCCCCATCACTGTTCATAGCGGAGGCAAGCGACCATAGGTTTTTGCGGAGGTTTTTTTTCCAGTGCGCCTTTAAGGAATATATGCATCAGAGCGTTCATGAAAAATAATGCCCTAATGCATCCATCTTCCAGTAGCACAACCATATTTTATAATAAAATTACATGCACTGAATAAATCACATTGGTGTCATTGAACAACACACACTAGTGTGCCTAACTCTCGAAATGTGCACCATGCTAGGGTAAATAAATAAAAAATTAACAAACTGATTTTTGTTTTTACAGTGCATCCCGTGCTTCCAAAATCTCAAGAAAGCACAAGTGCTCACCTTTTTTCCTAAGACGTCATGTTTTCGGTGCTCTACACTAACTTGGATAGCTCCATTGGTGGATTCCACACATTTCCAAATTTTGGAAATTACCACAAATTTTCATTTCCTCTCAATGGTGAAAGCATGCCTCCTCGGGACACAACAAAGCAAGTAAATTACTTATTACCTTCCTATTTTCATTTTCATCCAATCAAAATCACAATTTAGCTTGAAATTTGGCATTTTTTCAATTTTGCGTAGTGCGCTTGAACGGTTCGACTTGCCCCGACGCGATGCATGCTATGTTAAATACATAGTGAGAATCATTGTCGGTGCATCCATATATGTCCGTCCTGGTGTCGCTTAGGCTAGCACACCAAAATAAATTACCAAAAAAACAAAGCGGTGCGTCCTTCGCAGCGCCTCGACATCAGTGCAAAATGGGCTTATACCCACACCGGAACATTACACTTCATTAACTGCACTGCTAGTTCAACAATATATAAAATTTAACCTAACAATGCACCAATTTTAATTAGTCACACCAGGGTGTACCAAAAATAAATCACGTTGGTGTCATTGAATATTACATCCTGGTGCGGCTAAATGTCAAAAGGCGCATCGAAGTAGGGTAAATAAAAAAATTACCAAACCGATTTTCATTGTTACAGTGCATTTCATGCTTCCAAACTCTCAAGAAAGAACTGGTGCTCACCTTTCTTCCTAACATGCCCTGTTTCTGATACTCTACACCGACTTGAATAAATCTATTGGTGGATTCCACACATTTCCAAATTTTGGAAATTACCACAATTTTTCATTTCATCTAAACGGTGCAACCACACCTCCTCAAGATAGAAGACACCAGGTAAATTATTTATTACCTTCCTATTTGCATTTTCATCCAATCAAAATTACAATTTAGTTTGAACTTTATGAATTTTCTAAATATTGTTTTCAATTTCATGCGGCGTGCCTGAAAAGTTCGGCTCACCCCGAAGTGGTGCATACTATGTTAAATAAACAGCGAGCACTACCACTGGTGCGACTCACACACACACACACACACACACACACACACACACACACACACACACACACACATATATATATGCATCGGTGTCATTCAATAAAACACACTGCAATGAATTATTAGAAACAAAGTGGCGTGTCCTTTGGAACGCCCAGAAACCAACACACAATGGGCTTCTACCCGCCAATTTAGTTTGAACTTTGTGACTTTTTTAAATATTGTTTTCAATGTCGTGCGATGTGCCTGAATGCATCGGATCACCCCGAAGTGGTGCATATTGTGTTAAATAAACAGTGAGCACTACCACTGGTACGACTCATATATATATATATATATATATATATATATATGCATCAGTGTCGTTCAAGAAAGAACACCGCAATGAATTATTAGAAACAAAGTGGCATATCCTTTGGAACACCCTGAAACCAACACACAATGGGCTTCTACCCACACTGGTACATTTCACTTCATTAACTGCACCACCAACTCAATGATATATAAAATTTAAACTAGTGGTGCACCACTTTTAGCCAACAACATCGGGGCATACTTGAAACATAACACCCCAATGCATCAATGTTCAAACACATCGCCATAATTTATAAAAAACATACACGTACCTAATAAATCGTACTGGTATCATTTAACATTATGCGTCGCTATACTTCACTTAACTAATGACACTACTAACATAATGATTTATAAAATTTAACGTAGCGGTGCAACCATTGTAATCCAAAACACCGGTACTGTATACAAAAACACACCGATCCATATATTGCCTAAATTTTCATAGCGCGGCGTCTCATTGGATGCCTCGTTCCTGGTGCTCTATCCTTTATAACACAGTGCATCCTTCAGAACTCCCTGAAACGAGCACACAATGGGATTCTACCCACCCTAACACATTTCACTTCATTAACCACACCATTGGCTCAACGTTATATGAAACTTTAACCTAACAATGCACTAGTTTTAACCAACCACACCGAGGCATACCCAAAACATAATTCCCCAGCACATCAATGTTCAAACACACCGCCATGCTTTATAAAAACAATACTAGCACCGAATAAATCACACCGGTGTTGATATTATGGTAGCTACGGGAGGTATTTACCTCCACGTGTAAACCTGCTGAGAATAGAATATTCCATAAAGTAAGAAGAAACCCTAATGAGTTGGCTAATAACCCTAGAAGACAAGAGGATGAATTGTATTAGGTTATTAGCCTCCAAGAGAAGAAGTCGGTTAGAATAAATATTATATACCAAAGAATTAGTACCCATAATGAGAAGTTGGCCCTGGTAGTCTACCAGATTTAGTTTAAATACAGGAGGCCGGTCTTTATTTTGGTCAGTATTCTCAGAACTGCAGAGCACACTTGTGCGCACTACAGTTCGGCAGTTTTGTGTGCAAGTATGGAGGAGAGTTGTTTGTTAGGTTATGAAAAAGGTATACATATCTTCCTTTTTCCCACATTTCATGATATCATCTTGATTGACTTTTCAGTTAATTAGGAGCAAATAGGATAGAAAATGAATAATATACCCTTTAGCGTTATTGTTGAAATTAGATTACATAGATCCTAAAATACAATTGGAATTGTTTGATTTTGTTAGAGGATTGGTTAAATATTGTCAAACCCGATAGAACAAAGGAAATCTTGAAGATGCGCAAGCTATTGAAGGTTGAGGACTTTATGGCACAAGGCAGTTTTGAAGATGATTTAGTTTCTTATATTATAACTTTATAATAGTAAAGCAATCATGAGGATGTCTCGATCCTCAAGATATCTTAATTTACCCAGATTATTGTAATATATAAGGGGTAATAGATCCTGGAAGGGATATAGAAGAATTCCACCCAAGAACTTAGAACTTAAAATTGCTCTGCGTTAGCAGTTTTTGTAAATGTTGTACCAGTTATGAAATCAATAAAAGATTTGAACGGTTTTACCATTTATACATATTGAGTTTTGAGTAGCAGTTCTTCTAAGGACCAAAGGCCCAGTTTGAAGGAGCTACTGTTCGACCTGTAATTGTATCAGTTCAATTTATGTTTTGTGATTCGATTCTCTTTTACAATAGTTAAATGAATGCATAAGTGTGTTGATGATTTTATATCGTTTGTGTGCAAGAGATAGACATTTCCTTAAGAATTAAATGATTGTTGTTCCAATTTCTATTATTGAGGTTTGATGCATGACAGTTCCTCATAACTTCATATGCGTTGTTCCTTTTACTTAGATTCACAATTTCTATTCCTAATTTCAATTAGTTTACGTTTGTTGTTCCTTCCCGTTAAGATATAGTTGTTTTTCCTCTCAATAGAAGTACAATTTTTGTCTCTTTTGATTAGATTACAATCATTGTTTCTTTCCATAGATAGAGTAATTCGCCTTTTCTTTCCAATAATTTGATTCATAGTAATAGTCAATTATGCAAGTCTTTATTTAGATTCGATTACTGCTTTTAGTTAAAATGAATTCAATAGATTAATTAGTTCCTTTCCATTTCACAGCAGTAGATTTCAATTCCTAGAATATTTAGTGAAAGTTTGAGGGACTTGATTGTTGATAAACTAAGATTTGCTTTAACTACACGATTTTAGCCTCTACGAGCTATCTGCATAGACTTTGCTGATATTCTTGAAATAAAAGATGAATCCTCGGGTTGATAAATTAATGTTAAACTAAGGTTGTTTTTAGACATCTTTAGACCCCAACATTTTGGCGTCGTTGCCAGGGATAGTCTAATTGAGGCCAATAGACCTCCACAACTGGAGCAGCCTGAATTATGCCATGAAGACCCACCATAAGTAATTGAAGATAGATAGGCAGATGAGACTACCGCCCAAAGAGAAATTCCATCTCCTCAAACTGAAGCCGAGGTAGACCCTGCCCAAATCACAGAGGTCCAAACCTCACAAACACAGGCATTAACGAAAAAGAGGAAGAGAGAAATGAATGCCCCTAAAGACATCATTAAGACAAGGAGAAGAAGCAAATGAATTCAGGAAACGATTGAAGCAATTCAGGGTACAAAAAAACAGCCTGAAGAACTTCAGAATTTTACAGAATGGTCTCTACAGGAAAATGTTCAAGAAATTGGGCAAGTAGAACAGATCTCACAAAGGAATGATCAGGAAGACACCCAACCATCATTAGAGCATCTGACAGAACAATTTTTGAAGAGCTATGAGGTAGAAATAGCTCAGGTTTTGGGGAGCTTAGGAATCTCAATTGACAGAGGCACAAATAATCCAGAAAAATGCCCATAACAAGCCTCCTCTCCAAAACCAGCTGAAGATTTTCCTGATATTGAAATGTCTTTTCCAGAGGACACATCACAAGAAGAACCTCATTTTGAAATGAGAATCCCTCTTGGATAGACATAACATTTGGAAGGAACAGAGGAACAACCATCTGCTGACCAGAATGAAGAAGACCTTGAGACCTCTCATAAACAGAAATCAGCCAAGAGCCATAAAAAAATTAGAAAGTTAAAAAAAGAAAACAAATTGTTGAAGAAAAAGGCTAAGAAGGCTGAAGTATTAAAGCAGAAGGTGGGTAAACTCAAGGAAATTATTAAAGAATTGAGGAAGCAACTAGAACAAGCAGATAAGGCCCATAGAAGAAAGAAAAACAAAAAGGCCAGAGTGCAAGGAAGAAACCCTCTTCCTAAAGAAGCAATCACTACAAATTCTGTAGGGATACAGACAAACCCTGAAGAAATAGTAGTAGAAGTGGCAGTAGCTGAAAATGATGAAGTAATTCCCTTAGAAACGCAGGAAATGATGACATCTACAGAAACAATTGATGTTGAGGTGCAGACAGATACCCCAGTCTTAGAGGAAACAACTCAACTCCTTGAGCAGAATGCTACCATCAGGAGATTGGAGGAAGAATTGATGCAGTCTTAACAAACCCTGATTCAAAATAGAAATGAATTACTGACTATGGAAGAGCATCAGACACTCAAGTCCCAGAAACAGAGTGCTATTGTGGACAGACTGGAAGCATAGCTTACACATGCCCAAAAAGTATTAACTCAATCCAGGGAGGAGATGGGCGCTATGGAAGAATACCAAGCATCTCAATATCAAGCACAGGGTGTCACCATTGATAAGCTAAAGGAAAAACTGGGACAAGCCCAACAAGCATTGGCTCAACACCAAGATGAGATGGTCACTAGGGATGAACATCAAAAGATTGTTAAACAACTGAGGGACATGACAACGAGAGTGAGACCTACGCTGAGGTCACCAGAGCCCAAGGGAAGGTAAAGAAGGTACAAACCCAATTGGAAAAATCTTTGGAGCAAATCAAAGTAATCTGTGATATCTACTCTGATGCTATCAATTGCAGATCCCCTGCCACCAATTACACTTTATTCTTGCTGGAACGATATATGTTATTGAGAGTGAAGGCCATCAGAGCAGGGAAACCCATTTCATTTTCCACTGTACTTGAATTTATTTCATGTTTCAAAGAGCAGGACGAAAAGGTACAATACCTTCTGTGTGAGTTATACTTTCATAATTTCATTCTGGAAGAAGAAAGGAAAGATAACCCTGGCCCATTCATAGGTGACATATAGTTTCAGGAATTCCTGTCATTTACTCATAACCAAGTCAGATGGGGTAAATCTCACAAAACCTTCCTAAAGAGGGAAACTGGGCTAGATCTCTGGGTAAGAGGAGAGCCTCCAAAGTCCTTTCCAGCCATTATGCAACATAAAATATTTATGAAAAGAGGGGGGGTCATAGACGCATTAGCCCCTATCCATATACAGGTTATATGTTCAGGTATCGCACATTTTAGAGAGCTTAAGGAAGAAGCTCTTGCTGCTTCTAAAATGAGATGGGATGCATCCTCCAGTGAAGTAAAGAGTAGGGAACCCTTTGGGTGCAAGAATTTCTTTGCAGTTATCTTCATAATTGAAAGGTATTCTAGACTACTCCAAGAGGAAGGACATACTTGGATTGGGTGCAGATATAATCCCCCTATCATTTGATTTCCTCCAGAAAGTTACCAAAATATTATCAAATTAACAAGAAAAGGGAGGATGCTGCTTTTGGAGAACTCAAAAGAAGCAATGGATTCAGGAGGCTTGGTGAACTAGCCTTTCCACCTTACAACATTAATGATTTACATGTAAGATCTCATCTTGCATGAGGACATGCAAGAAGGTAAGCTAAGGGGTATGTTATGTTATGAAAAAGGTATAAATATCTTACTTTTTCCCACATTTCATGATATCATATTGATTGACTTTTTAGTTAATTAGGATCAAATAGGATAGAAAATGAATAATATACCCTTTAGTGTTATTTTTGAAATTAGATTACATAGATCCTAAAATACGATTGGAATTGTTTGATTTTGTTATAGGATTGGTTAAATATTGTCAAACCCGAGATAGCAAAGGAAATCTTGAAGATGCGCAAGTTATTGGAGGTTGAGGACTTTATGACGCAAGGCAATTTTGAAGATGGATGAATTTCTTATATTATAAATTTATAATAGTAAATAAATCCTGAGGATCTATCGATCCTCATGATAGCTTAATTTACCCAGATTCTTGTAATATATAAGGGATAATAGACCCTGGAAGGGATATAGAAGAATTGCACCCAAGAACTCAGAACTTAGAATTGCTCTGCGTTAGCAGTTTTTGTAAATGTTGTACCATCTATGAAATCAATAAAAGCTTTGAACGGTTTTACCATTTCTACATATTGAGTTTTGAGTGGTAGTGCTTCTAAGGACCAAGGGCCTAGTCTGAAGGAGCTACTGTTCTACCTGTAATTGTATCAGTTCAATTTATGTTTTGTGATTCGATTCTCTTTTACAGTAGTTAAATGAATGCATAAGTGTGTTGATGATTTTATATCATTTGCGTGCAAGAGATAGACATTTCCTTAAGCATTAAATGATTGTTGTTCCAGTTTCTATTACTAAGGTTTGATGCATGACAGTTCCTCATAACTTCATATGCATTGTTCCTTTTACTTAGATTCACAATTGTTGTTCCTTTCAATTAATTTACATTTGTTGTTCCTTCCCGTTAAGATATAGTTGTTGTTCCTTTCAATATAAGTACAATTGTTGTCCCTTTCGATTAGATTACAGTCGTTGTTTCTTTCCATAGATAGAGTAATTCTCCTTTTCTTTCCAGTAATTTGATTCATAGTAATAGTCAATTCTACAAGTCTTTATTTAGATTCAATTACTGCTTTTAGTTAAAATGAATTCAATAGATTAATTAGTTCCTTTCCATTTCATAGCATTAGATTTCAATTCCTAGAATCTTTAGTGAAAGTTTGAGGGACTTGATTGTTGATAAACTAAGATTTGCTTTAACTTCACGATTTTAGCCTCTACAAGCTATCTACATAGACTTTGCTGATATTCTTGAAATAAAAGATGAATCCTTGGGTTGATAAATTAATGTTAAACTAAGTCTATTTTTAGACATCTTTTGACCCCAACATTGTTGTTGCAGCTTATGCAGCTAGCATATTTCATTTTGGCTTGGACTATCTCTTAGTTAAGGTTTGGACTATCTTATCGACTCTTGTTTGGTGCTCTGTCCTTGGAGGAATATGCACTACCCTTTTTTTGGATATCTATCTTAGGGTTTTGCTTCCGGAATGATTCTCTGTCAAGGTTAAGGTGCTCAAAGGGTGGCTTCAGCCTATGGTTGGGTAACAATAGTGATATTGTCTATGGTAAAATGAGCACATCCATTCATATTATAACAGGTTATGGTCCCACACCTCCTTCATTCAGTCTAACCACTGGAAGGGATCATATCCATAAGGATATTAAGCTCGTTGAAGAATTGTCGCTAGGGTTTCTAGCAGGAGCAGTCACCAAAGTAGTGTTGCTAGGGTTACTAGTATGTGTAGTTGCAGAAACCCTAACCATCTCGTTGAGCCACCTTAAGTGAAGGGATTGACCTAATTTCTATATAGACCAGTGCACCCTAGCCTAGCGCATCTCCTGGTACTCTTAGCAAGCCAAGATGTCAAGTTTGAGTTTTTGGTCAAATCTAGGGTTGACCAAGTCAAAGTAGCCATGACTTACTCTATGAAGTCAGAAAAAAAGTTAGATGGATATTCTAACTTCAGAGCATGGAAGACAAGGATTGACCTCATCCTTGCCAAGGACAAGGTGTTGGATATCGTGAAGGCAAAGATCGTGGAACCATAGTTTGAAGAAGGAAAAGAGAAGGAACCACAGAACGTTGACATTATGGAGAAGTTCAAAGATGGTGACATCTATGCCATGAGTATCATAGTGGACTCTATAAAAGACCACTTGATACCCTACATCTCCCATCTTGACTCATCAAAGAAAATGCATGATGCCTTAACAAACCTCTTCTCAGTTAGAAACATTGGACAAGTAATGAGTCTGAAGAATAATCTCTATGACATGAAGATGAATGATGATGATAGCATAACATCATACTTTGTGAGAATATCTCAGTTAAGAGATCAACTACAATATATTTAAGAAATCATCTTAGAGAAGGAACTGGTAAACATAGTACTCAATGGTCTTCCCAAGACATGGGATGCATTTGCTGCAAGTATGAACACAAGGAAGGATTATCCTACATTTGAAGAACTCTGGACTTGCTATGCTCAAGAAGAATCAAGGATCAGTGCAAAAGAGAAACCTCAAAATAAATACGATGGTCAAGCCTTCACAACAAGATTCAAGAATTCCAGGAACAAAAGGAAGTTTGGAAAGAAGCCAAATCTAGAAAAATATATGTCATAAATACAATGCTTCAACTATCGAAAATATGGTCACTACAAGAATAATTGTCCCAAGCTAAAGAAAAGGAAGGAGACACATGAAGCATCAATTTCCAAAGAAAAGGAACCTTCAAAGAAGACTAAGAGGGATGAAACATACTTCTTCTAAGACAAGGTAACAATACTCTTCATAGTTCTTGTACATACCATGTTTTCGGTACATATCTTGCATATCTATTTCTTAGAAGATAATATGTTCAAAGAGAAACCATTCTTATGGAAGAACAACAAGATAAGGAATTCCATCACTATGAATATAAGACAAGATGCAAGATAAGCCGAAATCAGAAAGAAACCTAGAAGAAGTAAAGACAAAAAGAATTCAACGATCAAGAGGAAATTGGAAAAATATTTGTAACACTTTGCAGAAGGCAATAAGGATGCAGACGAAAGTGTGGACTCTCTTAGATGGAGGTAGTGGATTATATATTACCAAAAGAAGAGCATGCATTATACATGAAGCAAGGATTAGGAGGGAGCTAATCCTATGATCCATTGAGGATGATGTAGTATATATCCATGATAGCAGCCATGAAAAGAAGTGCATGTTCAATTTGACTTTAGTTGAAGCCTTCTTCAAAAATAAGCCTTAAAGTATCCATGGTTGTCCATCCACATCCATGATCCTACGATGAAAGGAAGAAGTTGGAATATTCATAGCATGGAATCTATAGAAAAATCCATGGACTCAAGAGCTAAAGGGAAACATGAGGAAGAACATGACGATTCCAAGAAAGAAAGAGAATCCAGAACAACCAGTGATTGTATCGAGAATCACAAGATTACCATCCTGATATGAACTCACTAAAATCAATCAAGCAGAGGAATTGAAGGTTGTGATGAAGAACAATGTATGAAATAATTATGAATGAAAACATTGCGAGATCAAGGACTAGAGGTTCTCCCAGATGGAGGGAGAAGACTATGATGATCGTTTGCTCCAGTAAACCAGACATACTTCTACATGAGTCATTATATCATACGCAATATCCATGGGTTGGAGTTTTACATCAGATAAAGGCAAAGACTATTCTTGAGAACAATTGAACAAAGAGAGTATGAAGAGCAACCTCAATGCTTTGAGGTATACCAGAAAGAGACCCTTGTACATAGATGGAAGAAGAAAACTTGGTGGAGAACCTCCAATGCATAGCAGAAGCATGGTGAAGACTTTCTATAATAGAGATACTGTATCAGAATGGTTATTCAGAAGCTTAGGATGATGGATCGCTAATCCATGACAAACACTTATGACTGCCAAAGAAGTATCACTTGGATATGTTCCAGTTTGACTCTTGCCACGATGTTGTGAGCTAGCAAGAAACAATGATGAATCCAATAATGATTGATCAGAGCTATATAAATCCTTTAGATAATACTAGTGTTCCAAACAGACCAAATTACATTGAGATCGAGCATTACACTCTCCATGATGAAGTCCATAAAAGAGAAAGTGGTTCTAAAATATATATCTCCATAGATGAGCAGATAAGCAGACATTTTGGTAAAGCCTCTATGAAAAATAGAAGAGTTTGTGTACTCAAGCTAGAGCTCGTGGAGACGACTTACCTATTGAAAAAGGAAGAGATGACTCCCAGGTTGCGAGGGAGAACTGATGTGTTATTAATTTATGGACAGTCATTTTTCAGTTCGAAAAATGGTCCAGGTTGAGCATTTCCTTTCCAGTTCGAAAAGTAGTTTGATATTTCTGATGGATAGGCATTTTCTAGTTCGAAAAATGGCTGTCCAGATCGAATGGTCATTTTTGTAATGAAAATGGTTCGATGGATTGTTGATGCACCATAAACAATGATTTCCCATTGTGGTTAACATGGGAGATGGTCTAGGACAGTCTCTCTTCTTGATGGTTAATCAAGAAGACTGGTCCACCTTGCTGGATAGTCATTCTATCGAGGATCATAGTTGTGAGAAGATTCAAAGAATGGTTTTTTTTGGAGGTTGGTGAAGGATAGTCATTTCCTTTGGAAATGGTCCGGATAGACATTCCTTAGGGAATATTCATTCTCTCCAGGTTTCACTTTGTTTAGTGTCGGAGGAATGGATTAGGGTGGGGAATGGTCCAGGTTCAACAATCATGGACAGACATTCCTTAGGCTAGACTCATTCTCTCTAGGTTGCACTTTGTTTAGTGCTGGAGGAATGGCCCAAGGTGGGGAATGGTCCAAGCTCAGAAATCAAGACAGTTATTCTTCCTTGCTTGAGAAGAATAGTCCAAATAGCTCATCATTGATGTTTGAATTTCTGAGGGTAGATGCTCTTCCAGATCTCACAGATGTGAGTGGAAGAATGGACCAGATAATTCAGTTTATATCATAACAAGGTTTTCTGTGCAGGTTGATATCAGATGATTGTTATGGAGACTGTATGTCTCTGGACAGTAGATGCATGCTACTGTGGTGGATGTGTTCCACTGATTATGATTACATGTCATTGATCAAGTATCTGTGTGCTACTTGGTGTGGTAGTGTACCACTGGATTGTGGTTGTGTACTAATATGGATAGACACAATTGTGTTCTATTGAATGATATTGTTCTGATCGCCTTGAAGACTATCAACAGTGTTGGAAATGATTATCAACTAGATGGATGATCAATGGATAGAGATTTCCCAAAGGGAAAATGGTCCAGGACATTTACTCTTCTAGGAGATATGTCCAGATTAGAAGAATGGTTCTTATGTCACTCAATGGAGTGATTGACTTATCTAGCATCATGTCTGATTACTCAGATGGAGTATGGTTTCGAGAGATGATGCAGTTGATGACACTGATAGTGATGATGGTGTTCATGATCTAATCATGAGATAGTCTATATGTCTATGTTGATGCTACTGGGTGAATGATATGTTTCTTCTCAAGACCATTACCTTCAATACCTCCCTAACTAGGAGGGAGTGTTGATATTATGGTAGCTACAGGAGGTATTTACCTCCACGTGTAAACCTGACGAGAATAGAATATTCTGGAAAGAAAGAATAAACCCTAATGAGTTGGCTAGTAACCCTAGAAGACAAGAGGGTAACTTGTATTAGGTTATTAGCCTTCAAGAGAAGAATTTGGCTAGAAGAAATATTATATACCAAAGAATTAGTAGCCAGAATGAGAAGTTGTCTCTGGCAGTCAGCCAGATTTAGTATAAATACAGGAGGCCAATCTTCATTCTAGCCAGTATTCTCAAAATTGAAGAGCACACTTGTGCGCACTGCAGTTGGGCAGTTTTGTGCGCAAGTCTGGAGGAGAGTTGTTGTTGCAGCTGTTGTAGCTAGCAAATTTCGTTTTGGCTTGGACTATCTCTTGGTTATGGTTTGGACTATCTGATCATCTCTTGTTTGGTGCGCTATTCTTGGAGGAAGATGTGCTACCCTTTGTTTGGATATCTAGACTAAGGTTTTTCTTCCAGAATGATTCTCTGTTAAGGTTAAGGTGCTTGGAGGGTGGCTTCGGCCTATGGTTGGGTGAAAATAGTGATATTTTCTATGGTCAAAATGAGCACATCCATTCATATTCTAAAAACTGATGCCATTTGACATTACCCACCAGTACACTTCACTTAACTAACATCACCGCTAACATAACATTTTATAAAATTTAAAGTATCGATGCAACCATTGAAATCCAACGCATCGATACTGTATACAAAAACGCATAAGGACATATATTACTCAAATCTTCATAACGGGGTGTCTCATTGGATGCATCATTCCTGGTGCTATACCCTTTACAATGCATCGAGGTAATGTTGGTGCCCCACTATAATGGTGGTAACCATGTGTTAATAGTAACACGTCCCACTGGTTCAGCTGCGATAATGAAGTTTAGCTTGGTGGTTCTCATCAGTCCAACAAACACACTGGTGTCGTAAAGACAACATCACCAGTAGAAAACATTTCGATGCTTTGGTAGACATGGTGCACCGATCCTTTCCTCTTAAAAAAGGACACCATGGATTTGTGCACTATAAATTTTAGCATTGCTGTGTGTCTTTGTACAAAATTTGAAGTAGATTGTACCCATTGTTATAGTGTCGTGGAGAGGGAATTTTGAAAAGTTTGCATGAAACATATTTGAACAAATTATCTACTTGGATAAGGATCTTACTATGAGAAAATAATTTCATGACGATGGACTTTGATAATTAAGCACCTTCTTACACATAGGGGAACTAGGGGATATTGACCAGAGGATGGTCTGAGAGTGGGTTGAAGGATACATAAGAAGAGGATGGGTGGAGGATGTCAAGAGAATACAATGAATCAGATGGAGATATTGGAGTATTTCACTGTGGGAAAATGTTTATAGACAACAAGAAAGATATTGTAGATGCAAAATGAGAGAAAGACATATAATTCAAGGGAAGTGACCCCCGTGTAAAAATTTAGATCACACCGTATATAGAAAGGAAAAGGAAAGAAAAATATCCTCAATACTACCTAACAGAAGAAGGAAGTCCATATCATATCAGAATCTTTGTCGAACCCACAACCGCATGTGTGTCATTAATAATTGAAGCTTGAACTGAGGTGTTTTCAAGAGAAATTGTAATAAGTGGAGTAAGTCAGAGCAATAGTTAGAATAGAAGGAAAAACACAACAAACCAGAGTGAGTCAGTATCACCAAAGGTAAGTACAACAGATAATACAATGGAATTTACAATTCCTGAGTTTTAGGGAATAGGATCGGAGGATCCTAAGAAAAAAAGGTTTGTATGCGACACAATATGGACTATGAAGAATGTCCAGGATGAAGCGATGAAAATCACACATTTGGCCACGACATTTAGGGGAAGAGAAATACTATTGTATATGAAGTTTCAGACAACTATACCGACTGGACAATCAAGAACTTTTGAAGAAATCAGATAAACATTGCTAAGGGAATTTAGGAAGCCAAAATCCAAATCTCAATATATTATAGAACTAAAGGAAATTAAGAAAGTAGAGAACCAAATAGTGTGGGATTTTGACCCGAGATTTAAATATGTAATGGGTATGTTAAAATTTCATATTTCGGATGAACAACACTGAGAATGGTTTATAGCAGGCCTATTACCCCACATGTGTTGTCCATTAACACAACAAAAGGCCACGTCACAACCCGAAGCATTGGAAATCACTATGAAATCAAAAGCATCTGTTGTAGGTGATGGAATAGGTATGGAACATGTATAGTCACAACTGGCTGCATTGAGAATTCAATTTTTAGAGATAACGAAGTAAAAGGATAAGAAAGAACAAATTCGGTGTATAACATGTAACACAAAAGGACACGAAAATGAAGAGTGTCCATCTTTCGAGTAGTATATGTCCACAAGAGTACTGAACAAGTTGGCAGGATGAATAGGGTATTGCTAGATATGTAATACATGGGGGAATGATCTGAGTGCTTTTCCCCTACAATATAAACATCATAACACCATGAGGAATTTATTCTGTAATTTTTGCAAATCAGTAGGACACGATGAGAAATACTTTTGCGCATTAAACTTGATTAGAGAATTCACTTTAGATGTGTATAAAGTTTAGGAGGAAAACATCATAGCATAAGAGGGAATTCCATAGTATAAAAATCCAAGGGGATTTAACCAAGGTGGATGTGGAGGTTTAGACAGAGGTCGGGGACATGAAGGATTTGGTCGATGAGGAAGAGGATCAATATTTTTTTACAACTGCAATCAACATGGACACTTAGCAAGAGGTTGCCCAAATACTTGCATGACATTTCAATATTGTAGGGCCTTGGCTCATGCGACAAAATAATGTCCTTAATTGATAGAAAAGTGAAAGTCAAGAGGGAATCAAAATGAACATAAGAAAAAACACTAGAAACAAAACCAGAACTTGCAAATGATAGTCACTGAATAATGCGACGATAATCCAAAAGTATTTGTTTTTACACGTGGTGGGACGAGAACCGGACCAGATGTGACAGAGAAAGGAAAGGGAGTAGAGCAATGGATAAGAAAATCAATTGATCATATGTCAGTATTCAACCCACAAGAAGAAAATAAGACTTATTAGTAAGAAAGGAAACAAATAATAGGACCAAATTGGATAGCTTCAACGTCAAAGACAACACTCGTATACAATATGCCGCTAGTGTATGATCACACTATTCTAGACATAACAATTGAGAAGGTTAATACTTTAAATGAATTTCTGAATATTTTTTTAGAATTGATTCAGGATGTGATAATAGTGAATACAATAAGTAGGATGATTGATCATTTTACACGAGACAAAGAAGTACCTACAATGCTGAAAGAAGTGAACCAAGTCTCGTGCAAGAAGACGACAAACATAGAATTTAGATTAAGTGTGCATATGGGGGAATATGACATGGATAATGTCATCTTGTACTTAGGATTAGACATCAATGATCTCCCTAGAAAGATGTGAGAAATGATGGGAAAACCAAAGCTAGTATGGTTGATTGTCCAGTTGAGGTTCACTAACCACCATAAGATAATACCGATCAGGAGACTGGAAATAGTACCTATGAACATAGATTGAGTGAAGATTGTATTTGACTTTGAATTCATCGATATTGTGGATAATAATCAGCCATAGCCCACTTTGCTTGGACTATATTGGGCCTTCAAAAATCAAGAGATAGTAAACCTGAAGAAAAGAGAGATGATTTTTGAAGGAGGAGGTTTAAAAGTCACTACACCATTAGACCCCCTCAAGGAAAGAGGATATGTGGATCCTGCAAGAGAGGAAATTGATAACTTATATAATATGAGAACATGCATGGATGACTATGTCAATCCCACTACAGATGGTGTGCTTAGTTGGAGAAACATAAGATCTTGTGCATCGGACTCGAAGGAAGGAATTGGACAATGGTAGCACCAGTTGCATGAAGTTTCAACTAGAAGGTGTGTGTTCATTACTTTCTCTTTGCGCTAGATTGAAACGAAGGTACGTGATACACCAAAGTTCGATGGATTGAATGAGGTAAGTTTTTTTTTTAACGAATTCGATCTACATATACATGAACACCAAAGGATTTTAGCATTAGATGTTGCACTAAGCGTGACACCGAAAAGATGGTGGGAAACCCACAAGGAAGAGATAGAGGATTGACAACATTGTAAAATGATGATGTAAATGACGTTTGGAACAGAGGATAATATTCCCAAGTATACATGCACAAGTGATCTGAAAGACCATGTGGCCTGATGTATGACAACTTGGAAGAACGTGACGAATCAAGCATTGACACATAGGCTCATATATATGTTGGAGATAGTTCCCCGAAATTGGTACTTAGAGCTAGAAGTGTAGAGAAAAACAACGAAGTGGGAGGAGTGTTGGATTATTGAGAGGGGGGTGAATCAATAATAGCGTAATTTTAATTATTTTTCTCCAAATAATCCAAGTGTTATATCAATGTAGAATTATTATCCAATAATAAACAATAAGAAATGAACAATCACACACATACACAATACACCAGTGTTTTACATGGAAACCCAAATCGGGAGAAAACCACATAATGCTTTATCTTATATGTCTTGAAGAATTACATTCATTGGAAGCACCGACTTCCTTTGTTTTCTAGCTGCAACTGGAAGGAGGATCCAACCCCCTAGTTTCTCAGGCTACAACATGAGGGAAGCTCCAACTCCCCAATTTTCTGTCTACAACCATAAGAAGGCTACAACCCCCTATGTTTTCTGGCTACAACCGAAAGGTGGCTACAACCACATGTCCTTGCCCCGTCCAACCGCCCCGAAGTAGAAGTAGAATTATGGAACCACTATCACACTATCACTGTGAGATATAATGCTGTAAACCTATACCAATAAACATGAACCATGCATCAACCATGCATCAACTTGTACCTCAACCTATAATCAACCTGTACCATAAACAAGTGCATCAACCATGCAACAACCTGTACCGAACAATCTGTAATCAACTTGTACCATAAACAAGTGAAACCAAAAATGTACCAAGTATGTACCAATCATGTGTCAAGTACTCATCAACCATGACTCATTAATATGTACCAACATCATCAACTATACACCTCATGTATGTGCCAACTCATCAACTACTTGTCTCAACCATGTACCCAACTTGTACCTCAACCAAAATCCCTCATCAATTTCATCATCCAAATATGATTTGTAACTCTGTAATAGACCCGGTGTATATGATCACATACCAACAAACCTTCCTTAACTTTAACAACAAGAGACTAGCATTTTCATCGAACATTTATTTAGTCTCACAAGACTAGTTTTGGATTAGTTAACAACCCTAACTTGAAATAATAATAACTTTGTACCTATATTGAATAAAGATATGAAATTGATATACAATGTTATTCAGTGTGTTTTATGCAATTCCTCCAGGTTTCACTACTTGGAACCTCTCAGAAAAGGAGTTATGGAAAAAATGGCACACCTTTCTGAATTCTGGATTAGTCTAGAGAGTGACCTTGTAGAGTGTGCCCCGCACAGAATATTTGTTGAATTAATATGAAACTATTAAAAAGAATACAAAATATTGTACTCTAACCAACACATTTTTTCTTACTAAATTTGGATCTGTTATGAAGAAGTTATGATGTTTTTACTCGAAACACCTGTTTTTGACTAGTTTGAGGACTAGCCACAAACCCTATTTTCCATGGAGTGTAACTACACAAATACAATGACCCAAAAGATGAATGTTTTACCATAGATATTTGGATATTTTTTCTCAATGGAATAGAAATTTCATGGTCTGAATCATTCTAGATTTTTTTTTATTGCGAAGATGGTGAGATGACCTGAAAAAAACATACCTTAGAAAGCATCTTCAAAAGAATTTACCCTTCCTTGAATTCCGGCCTTCTTTTCTTCACTTTCCTCAGAAATTCGGCTTAGATATCCTTTGGTTACCTTAGAAACATATAGGTATTCAATATTCTCAAGTGTGTTTTAAATGAGAGAGACTTGCCTCTTATTTATACTCTCCAAGTAGCTTCCTTAAAAACATCTTCTAGGTCACTTTGTCCACTTTCCTTATTTTAGGGTTAACCCACTTCTAATTTCTACATTAAATTTATTATTGAACTAATTTGTTTTTTATTCACTTTGAATTATAGTACACTCATCACTTCACTTTATTATTTACCTTTTAAAATCTCTTAAACCACTTTGACTACTTTGACCTTTTGGGGCTTCTAGATGACATATGAGGGTCCTCCAACTTCGTAAGGCCATAACTCGCAAACTGTGAGGAGTTATGTGATGTTCCACATACCATCAGGAAAGGAATGGCATGTACTATACATATAGAATAGTATTACCTGAAAATATATCAAAACTCATACCGTTATCCATCAAACAAACTTGGGTCCATTACCCAAAATTGGGTTCTCCAACTTCTCATGGCCATAACTCTCTAATCGTGGGGATTTATGTGATGTTCCACATACCACCAGAAATGGCATGAAAATCACTATCCATATAGGATAGTTTCAATGAAAAATTCATTGATGTCCATTTCATTATTCCACAAATAAGCATGGGTTCTCTAACCATACTTCTAGGATAACTCAATCCACAAAGCGTCTTCCCGTGAGGGATTTGACCATAAGGGGAACACTTTGGAGTTCATCCATTTCTACTTATTATCAACCATGAAAATACAATAGCGAGTCATTTTTACATCAAACATTCTTGGGTCCATTACCCAACCTTTGTGCTACGGGGATTTCTTCAAGGGTTGACATCAATGACAACCAACCTTAATCAACAATCTCCCCCTTTGGCATTGATGGAAACACTCTGATGCAATACTGAAATCATATCACTCATGATCCCCCTAGAACCATGCCTCTGTCTTGTGCATCTGATAAATATCTCCCCCTTTGTCATCAATGGAAAAGGTATCTTTCCATCCAGGGTTTCTCCCCCAGACTGAACTATCCTCTTATGGTGCTTCCTCATGTAAATCTAAGACATATACGATAAGCATTAAAAAACTATTCATTTTGGAGTAGAAATAACTCCAAGTCTCTGGCGAATATATTCAAAGGATTCCCATGGAAGTGGGTTTGTGAAGATGTCTGCCACAACTATGATGTTCTTTTCTGCAACCTGCTCCCGTAGAAAGTGATACTTTATTGGAATGTGATTCATCTTGGAGTGCATCACTGAGTTCTTTTATATACTGATGGTGATTTTATTATCAAAATAGATTGGAATGGGCTCATCATACTGAACCTGTATATCTATCAGATTTTGTTTCATCCAAAGAACCTGTGTATAACATGATGCTGCTCCGATATACTCTGCCTTGGATGTAGATAAAGATACTGGTGATTGTTTATTTCTTATCCATGATATTAAACACTCACCCAAGTAGAACGCTACTCCACTGGTGCTTCATCGATCATCAATACAACCTTCCCAATCGACATCTATGTAGGAAATAAGTGATAGGTCTTTTCCTTTTGAATACCATAATCCAAACTCTTATGTTCCTTTGAGATATCTGAAAATCCTCTTCACTGCTAACACATGTGACTCCTTTGGTGCTACTTGCAATCGTGTCAGTTGTCCAACTGCCTGCATTACATTTGGTCTGGATGCTGTCACATATAGTAGGCTACCAATCATTGACCTATATTTCCTCTGATCTGTAGACTTCGAATCATTATCTTTTCTCAACTTGCAACTGGGTTGCATGGGAGTGATAACTGGTTTGCAATATTCCATTCCAAACCTCTTTGGCATTTCTCTGATATACTTGGTTTGAGAAATAAAGATTCCTTGGTTTCTTTGACGTATCTGAAGTCCCAAAAAGAAGGATAGTTCTCCAAGTAACAACATTTCAAATTCATTCTGCATATCTTTTGCAAATTTCTTCCTTAACCTATCATCATCACTACCAAAAATAATATCATCAACATAAACTTCAATTAATAAAATATTACCTTCTCTTACCTTGATGTAGAGGTTGTTGTCTTCACTTCCTTTTCTAAACCCTACCTGTTGCAGATACTTATCCAGTCTAGAGTACCATGCTCTAGGAGTCTATTTTAGACCATACAAGGCCTTCTTTAATTTACACACATATTCTGCATTCTATGACAACTAAAATCCTTCAGGTTGTTCAATGTAGACTTCTTCTTCAACTTCCCCATTCAAAAAAGATGATTTTACATCCATCTGATATACTTTAACATTTTTGGAGCATGCATAGGCTAAAAACAACCGGATTGCTTCCATTCTCGCAACTGAGGAAAATGTCTCTTCAAAGTTGATTCCTTCAATCTGTGCATATCCTTTACATACCAATCTAGATTTGTTCCTTGTAACTTGTCCATATTCATTTAATTTATTCTTGAAAACCCATTTTGTGTCGATCACATTCTTATTCTTTGGTCTAGGAACTAGTTCCAAAGTGTCATTTTTCTCTATTTGATCCAATTCTTCATTCATGGCCTTATTCCAAAATTTATCCTTGTTGGCTTCTTCAAAATATTTTGGTTCAATTGTAGATAAGAGTGCTAGGTGTGTTTGTTCTGGTGAACGGATTTTTCTTCTAGTCTCAATTCCTGCATCTTTGTTTCCAATAATCTGATCTGAAGGATGATTCTTTTGTACTTGTTTTCTAGGTGTCTTTGGAGATACTTGGTGAACTTTCTCTTTTGTTTCTATCAGATTCTCTTAATATTCCTCTTCTACTTCATCTTTTGCTTCTTCTTCTTCAAAATGTTGTTCCATTGATTTGTTTTCTTCTTCCTTTGATTTTGGTCTGCCTGTTTCATCAATTGTTACGTTGATGCTTTCCACAACTTTGTTCAATCTTAGATTGTAATACTGGTATGCTTTCCTTGTAATTGAGTAACCAACAAGTACTCCTTTGTCCACAGGAGAGTCAAACTTTCCCATTCTTCCATCTTATCTTTTGATGTAGCATTTGCTGCCAAAAACTCTGAAGTGTTTCACATTTGTTGGTCTTCCTTTCCATAACTCGTAGGGATTTTTATCAGTGTTGGTTCTAAGCATTACTTTATTTTGAATGTGAATTGTTGGATGCATTGCCTGTGTACAAAATATATCTGTCAATTTGGAATCCATTAGCATTGTTCGAGCCATTTCCCGTACTATCATGTTCTTTCTTTCAACAACTCCATTCTGTTGAGGTGTCCTGGCAATGGAGAATTGCCTTTTTATTCCATGACTGTTGTAGTATTCCATAAATTACTTTGAAGTGAAATATCCTCCATTATCATATATCAAGCATTTGATTCTTGAATCCATCTCATTTTCAACCATTTCCCTATAAATCTTGAAGTTTTCAAAATCTTCTGACTTGTTCTTGAGAAACAAAGCCGCAGTCATTCTTGTATAATCATCAACTGATAACATAAAGTATCTCTCACCTTTTAAGCCCTTTGTTGTATTTGGTCCAACTAGATCAATATGCACAATTTCCAGTGGTCTTTTTGTTGAATATTCCTTTGATTTGAACTTGGTCTTTGTTTCCTTTCCTTGTTGACAATGCTTGCATAAAGTGTTAGTTGGTTTCATGATCCGAGACATTTCTATAACTGCTTCTCTTTTGCTGACTTCGAAAAAGTTATCAAAATGTATGTGACCCATTCTTCTGTGGCATAGCCATCTTTCATCTTTCGTTCCTAGACAACACTTTTCATTTCCAATTTCACTTAACACATATATGTTGTTTGAAGTTCTTGCAGCTGTACCGACCAATTTCCCTGAAACTTCTCTTCTTATCTCACGCTTTTCTGAATCGAAAGAAAATTTATGAACTTGGTCACACATTTGACTCACACTTAGAAGATTATGTTTCATATCTTATTCAAGTAGAACATTTTATGCCTTTTTATTTTTGTTCCCAATTTAGACTGTGCCTTCTCCAATGATTTTGGCTGAATTATTATTTCCGAAGGACACTGATCCATTTCTTTCCTTTCGCAATGTAAGAAATTTGTCTCTATCACCTGTCATGTGTTTTGAACGCCCATTGTCAACATACCAACCATGTTTCTTCTGCTTATCTTGGAGAGAGACTGTGCATTCTTCATTTCTATACTGATCTTGCTTTCGTATCCATGTCGTTTTCTGAGGTTCTTGTGTGTGACTGTTATTATTCTATTGAGGTTCTTTAGGAGGGACTTCCATTCTATAATTTTTGGCCGCATGTCCAAAATTGTTACATTTGTAACATTCCACTTCAGTGCTCAAAGATTCAAAACTATTGTGACTTCTTCTTTGTGTTTAACTAGGTCTTCTTGAGTAACCCCTTTGTGTATGACTCTCAAAGTTGTTATTGTTCCTGTTGTTAGCTTTTCAATTCACATCTTTATGTCCAAAATTATTACATGCATAACATAAACCAAAAAATATAGTTTGATACCTCGGAGTTGGATATCTTCTGAAAGAAGGTGCTCTTATGAATCCTTCTTCTTCTTGAGGTCTATATGTCTGTTGTTGATTCTGAAATATGAATCTTCTCAGTGGAGGAGTGTTCCTATAATCTTCCTTGTACATCTTCCTATCCCATTTGATTGTTTCTGCATAGCTTTTTGGATTTGTTTCTTGCTCTATTGTTTTGGAGCTTGATCCATTTTCTGTCTGATTGTATCCAAGTCCACACTTGTCAAGATGATATTTTTGACTTTTGATAATTTCATCTAGAACTTTTGAGCTATTCTACATATTTTTCTTTTGAATATCCTTTCTTAGTGTGACAATATTTGCTTCCAAGTTTCCAATGACCTTGTCCTTTTCTTCTAGTTGTTCTTTGAGTGCTTCTTCAATTTGAACCTTCAACCTTGTGATCATTTGTTCTAGTTCTCAAGTATCCTTTTTCTTGTCTAGTTCTGCTTGTAGTTTCATGTTTTTCTTCTTTTCTCTTCTGATAACTTCTATGGCACACATTAATTCTACTCGATAGTCAACTTATGCCTCTTCAATTTCGTCTTCAAATTCTTCATATCCTTCTTCGACTTCTTCATATTCTTCTTCGGAGTCTTCTTTGTCAGAATCTTTTACTGCCATGAATAGAACTCTTCCCGTCTCACTATCACTGATTGCATCTTCATCCGATGATGAGATTTCTTCTTTGATGCATAAGATTTTCTTGAAATCTTTCTTTGTAGATCTTTTGCCTTTATATGTGTGTTTTCCTTTTGAGTAACCATCATCATTTCTGTTTTTATTATGAGGACATTTGTTAAAAAAATGAACAATACCATCACAATTAGAACAAATTAAAGGAAGCTTACCTCTATAACTACCATTGGTTCCCTTGTTCAGTCTTTTGATGAAGTTGGGCACTTCTTCATCATCTTCTGAGATGTTGTTGTTGCTGCTATATTCTTCTTGTTCCTTTTTCTTTTTCTTTGAAATTTTGGATGCTTTGAAGGCCGCTTCTTTTACATCTGGATTTTCCCGTTCAACTCTCATTTCATATCCTATGAATATTCCATGCAGTTTGTCCATGATTATTGAGTTCAAATCCGATATTTCTTCTAGTGCTGATATCTTAGGGTTGAATATCATAGGAAGAGATCTTAGTACCTTTTGAAAAATTACATATTTTTTGATTTCTTCTCCCAATCCTATGATTCCATTCACTATTTTGTCCCAAATCTCTTTGGCAGATTTACAATGTGCAACTTTGGTGAATATTGTTTCACTGAGACCATTCAAAAGTGCATTTGTAGATTTGGAATTATTTTGACCAAGTTTCATTGCGTTTTCATTTGTTGGTGGAACCGCTGGTACTATGTACCTATCTACAATTGATTGGAAAATTTCAAACCTTTGTGCTTGTATATATGTCTTCATCCTTATGCTCCAAAAAACATACTTATGTCCATCAAAGTGTGGTATTCCATTTTTATATGAGTTTGTACTCTCCATGATCTACCTTTCAGTGGTTAAACTAATTTCCAAAGGAACCTTCTCTGAAACCAATAGTTGGATTACTGAGAGGGGGAGGGGGGGGGGTGAATCAGTAATAACATAATTATAATCCTTTTTCTCCAAGTAATACAAGTGTTATATTAATGTAGAATTATTATCCAATAATAATCAATAAGAAATGAACAATCACACACATACACAATACACCAATGTTTTACATGGAAACCCAAATTGGAAGAAAACCACATGATGCTTTATCTTATATGTCTTGAAGAATTACATTCATTGGAAGCACCAACTTCCTTTATTTTCCATATGCAACTGGAATGAGGCTCTAACCCCCTAATTTGTCAGGCTACAATCTAAGGGAAGCTCCAAATCCCTAATTCTTTGGCTACAACTAGAAGGAGGCTACAACCCCCTATGTTTTCCGGCTACAACCAGAAGGTGGCTACAACCACCTGTCCTTGCCTGGTCCAACTGCCTTGAAGTAGAATTAGAATGATGGAACCACTGTCAAACTATCACTGTGATATATACCACTGTAAACATGTACCAATAAAACTGAACCATGCATCAACCATGCATCAACTTGTACCTCAACCTGTAATCAACCTGTACCATAAACAAGTGCATCAACCATGCACCAACATGTACCAAACAATTTGTAATCAACCTGTACCATAAACAAGTGCAACCAACCACATACCAAATATGTACCAATAATTTTTCAAGTACTCATCAACTATGACTCATCAATATGTACCAACATCATCAACTATACACCTCATGTATGTGCCAACACATCAACTACTTGTCTCAACCATGTACCCAACTTGTACCTCAACCAAAATCCCTCATCAATTTCATCATCCAAATATGATTTGTAAATATGTAATAGACCTGGTGTATATGACCACATACCAGCAAACCTTCCTTAACTTTAACAACAAGAGACTATCATTTTCATCAAGCGTTTCTTTAGTCTCACAAGATTAGTTTTGGATTAGTCAACAACCCTAACTTGAAATAATCATAACTTTGTACCTGTAATGAATAAAGATATGAAACTGATATACAATGTTATTCAGTGCGTTTTATGCAATTCCTCTAGGTTTCACTACTTGGAACCTCTCATAAAAGGAGTTATGGAAAAAATGGCACACCTTGCTGAATTCTGGATTATTCTATAGAGAGACCTTGTAGAGTGTGTCGCGCATGGAATATTTGTTGAATTGATCTAAAAATATTACACCAAATACTACAGATAATACTCTAACCAAAAAAATAATTCTTATTGAATTTGGATCTGTTATGAAGAAGTTATGACGTTTTTACCCGAAAGACCTATTTTTGACTAGTTCCAGGACTAGCCACAAACACTATTTTCCACGGATTGTAACTCTACAAATGAAATGAAACACAAGATGAATTTTTTACCACATATACTTGGATATGTTTCCTCAATGGTACAGAAATTTCATGGTCTAAATCATTCTAGAAAAAACGTGATTGCGAAAATGGTGAGATGACCTGAAAACAACATACCTTAGAAAGTATCATCAAAAGAATTTATCCTTCCTTGAATTCCGGCCTTCTTTTCTTCACTTTCCTCAGAAATTCGGCTTAGTTATCCTTTGTTTACCTCAGACACCTATAGGTATTCAATATGCTCAAGTGTGTCTTAAATGAGAGATCCTTGCCTCTTATTTATACTCTCCAGGTAGCTTCCTTAAAACATCTTTTAGGTCACTTTGCCCACTTTCCTTATTTTAGGGTTAACCCACTTCTAATTTATCCATTAAATTTATTATTGAATTAATTTATTTTGTACTCACTTTGAATTATACTAGACTCATCACTTCACTTTATTATTTACCTTCTAAAATCTCTTAAACCACTTTGACTACTTTGACCTATTGGGGATTCTAGATGACATATGAGGGTCCTCCAACTTTGTAAGGCCATAACTCTCAAACCATGAGGAGTTATGTGAAGTTCCACAGACCACCAGAAATGGAATGAAATGTACTATCCATATAGAATAGTATTACTTGAAAATAGATCAAAACACATACCGTTATCCATCAAACAAACTTGGGTCCATTACCCAATCCTGGGTTCTCCAACTTATCATGGCCATAACTCTCTAACCGTGAGGAGTTATGTGACGTTCCACATACCAATGGAAATGGCATGAAAAGAAATATCCATCTAGGATATTTTCACTAAAAAATTCACTAGCATTGATCTCATTATTCCACAAATAATCATGGGTTGTCTAACCATACTTCTATGATAACTCAATCCATAAAGTGTCTTCCCGTGAGGGATTTCACCATAAGGGGAACACTTTGGAGTTAATCAATTTCTACTTATTATCAACTATGAAAAGAGAATAACAAGTCATCTTTACATAAAAAAATCTTGGGTGCATTACCCAACCTTTGTGCTACAGGGCTTTCTTCAAGGGTTGACATCAATGAAAACCAACCTTAATCAACAGGGAGCTCATCCGAAAATTTAAGGTAACATTTACTTTAGAAGTTGAGTCATGTTTAGTTGATGTAGTCTTACAAGTCATTAGAGGAAAACGTTTTATGGAGGAAGGACAAGTAGAATTAGTACCTACCTATAGTGCACATAGAGAGTCTACGACAACTCATGAATTATTGGAACTCTATAACATTACCGAGGATGAAAAATATGAAGAAGACCCGAGAAATGTAGATGTATTAGAAATTGAATGGAAGCACGACGTATTAGGTCTAGCACTTGAATATGATGCATACATGAAGCCCTTATGAGTACACAAAGTGAACATTGGCATGGAGGAAAAGCCAAAGTTTGCAAACACTGGGGATTATTGGAATGATGAGACTGTGGAGAAGATCGCAACCTTACTACGTGAGTATCAAGATCTTTTTCCAACCACATTTTCAGAGATGAAGGGGATAGCGAGAGAATTAGGTGAGATGAATATTCCACTAAAACCAGATGCTAAATTAGTGAGACAAAGACCTTACAGGTTAAATCCAAAGTATAAGGAAAAATACCTTACAGGTTAAATCCAAAGTATAAGGTAATCAAAGGATGATAGAAGATGGTATGTTTGATCCTGTCACAAAATTTGAATGGATACGTCTGATGGTGGTTCAATATAAGAAGGCGTGTGTATTAGAATTTGTGCATATTTGGGAAAATTAAATGAACTTTGCTTGCATGACCCATTCCCAACCCCCTTAACAGATGAAGTGTTGGAAAACATAGGAGGAAAGGAGGCCTATTTGTTCACCAATGGATTTTTAGGATACCATTAGATAAATATTGCACCAAAATAAAGACACAGAACGACATTTTCAATGGAGTGGGGAAGTTTCTAGTACACGGTAATGTCGTTTGGGTTAAAGAATACACTTGTTTTATTTTTTAGAGTGGTTGTCACAACATTTAAGGAGTTTATTCATCAATGTCTTGAATTACACCTAGATGAATGTACTGTATTTATCATATTAAAGGATCACATAGAAACTCTAAGTTTGATCCTTGATCAATGTAGACAATCACAAATTTCATTAAATTTGAAGAAATGTATTTTCGACACACCATTTGGAATATTGTTAGGCCATGTAGTATGCAAGAAAGGTTTGTTAGTTGATCCAACCAAGAGAGCAATAATTGTTAATTTGATGCCACCTGAATCAGTGAAATTTTTGAGACCAACATTGGGTCATACAACTTACTACCGTAAATTTATTAAATGTTTGTTGGAAGATTGGTTGCTGTCATTGATGTCAACCCTAGTCATTGGTTTTGGACCACAAGATTGATGAAGGTATTTGGACATGAAGGACAATGTACATGCAGAAAGAAAACCCATGGATCGATAGTATACATCATGTTTTTTCCGCTGGTAGGTGGCATGTCACGTGGATCCTCATGGTTGAGGAGAAATGAATTTTTGAAGATGATAAAGTGAATTGAAGAAGGAAGTACATGTAGGCCCTGAAGATAATTAAAGAAAATAATTACAACATAAGAAAGTGTCTAGTCGGCCCTAATGTTAAAAGGAAGTGACATAAATGGTATAAATACATATCATTATACATTAATTTGAAACATAAGTCAAATTTCATAGGAAATCAGAAGTAAAGAAGGCCGGATTTCAAGGGGGGATGAAGTCTTTTGGTGATGTGTTCTAAGGTATGTTATTTACAGGTCATCTTACCATTTTAGCTATAATTTTTTTTAGGGAAATATTTAGATGGTGAAATTTATATGGTATTTATAATACATATCAAGGTACATGTGGTAAAAAATTCATCTCTTTGTTCGCTATAATTTTGGAGATACACTCTGTGGAAGATAGGGTTTTTGACTAGTCTTGAAGCTAGTCAATAAACAGGTGTTTTGGGTAAAAAAATAATAAATTATTCATAGAGAATCCAAACGAAGTGGGACTAATTTAATTGGAAATATAACAGACTTTTATTTTTCTTGTGTGCGAGTTTCAAAATCTGATGTTAACTATT
The DNA here is from genome assembly GCA_009831015.1 of Picea engelmannii. NCBI lineage: Eukaryota > Viridiplantae > Streptophyta > Pinopsida > Pinales > Pinaceae > Picea > Picea engelmannii. Next base: position 307,155 of record ML788950.1, read on the forward strand.
GAGTGTGGGGCATTCTATACAAGTTCGCTCTCCTGAATAAACCATAATTGAACAAGGTCTACCATTATATCTATAACTTCTTTTTGGGGAGGATTAAAGGATTGAAACTTGGAGAAGTTTCAGAGAATACATTGAATAATATTATATACAGGATCTGATTATTCCAAGAATTGAAGAATTGTAGAAATTGAAGAAGTCTCGGGAAGCATTATTAGTTTCTATGTGATGGTTGGTTGATGGTGATGATTTAATGTAAAGTTTTATTATCTCTCATATATTATTGGGTGGAAGGAAGGGGAAAGGATGGAGAGTTCAACCCTCTCTTGATATTGGAGGATTGTCTCTTCCACTTGGAGGTTTATCCCTCCCTTTACGTTTGGAAGTCATTACTTCCTTTGAACAATAACTATTGATTATTTCTCATATATTGTGCATCGTGTATTGTGGTGTATTCGTGTAACTATTATACTATTGTTCATTTATAATTGTATATAATTGAATGTTTTAAGTATAAGTTGAAAAAGGTTTTAAATTGTACTTGATATTAATTCACCCCACTCTCAGTATCAACAATTGGTATAAGAGTAGGTTGCTTTCAGAACAGTTTAACCACTCGAAGGAAAATATATAGTAAAGATGGATGACCATGAGGACATTTCAAATGGGATTCAAAGATTTGATGGAAGAAATTATGCATACTAGAGTGATAGAGTGAAAACCTACCTAACATCTTTGGGAGTAGACATTTTGTACTCAAATGTAAATGGCTATGTAATCCCAAATAATGCTCCAACCAATCCAAATGAGAAGAAGATTATGAGTTGTAATTCAAAATCCAGACATGTTATTCTACGAGCATTGGCACAAACCATTGCTAGAAATGTGATGGGCTGTAGCACTGCTAAAGAGGTATGGGACAAACTCAAGAGTATCTACGAAGGTGATCCGAAAGTTAAGCTTCAACGAGATAGAGAAGAATTGAAAATTTGAAGATGAATGTAAAGGAAGATATTGCAACATATTTTCTTAGAGTTGATGAAGTTGTTAATTATATCAGAGGACTAGATGAAGAGCTCGACGAATCCTCGGTTGTACAAAAAGTGTTGAGATCACTTCTCTTTAAGTATGATTCTAAGGTCTCCACCATTAAAGAAACTAGGGAATTGACCAAAATGACAAAGGATGAATTGCATGGGTATCTTATAGCATATGAAATGATAACATGTACAGAAAGTGACCAGCCAAACAATGAAGCATCCTTTAAATCTATAAATAATACAAAAGATGAGGATAATGACCTTGATGAAGAAATAACAAATTTCGTAAGAAGGTTCCAGAAGGGAAGTGGAAGATACAAAGGTAGGTCTTCTCTCAAATGCTTTAACTATGGTAGAATAGGACATATTGTTGAAAAATTCTACTATAAAAAGAGAAGTCTCCATAATAAAAAGAGAATCTACTCCAAGGATGATGACATATCCTTAGATGAGAGTGATGAAGAAGATAATGATGGAGGAGAAGTCCTCTTCATAACCCAAGAAACCCAGGATGATGATCACAAAAATTCTAAAGAAGAAGAAATCATTTCTGAAGAAGATTCATATGAAGAAACCAACCTTGATTCCTTTTGGGGATACAAAGACAATGCAGAGAGTGAAGAAGAAGATGAGAATCTTGAAAAGTTGAAGCATTTTGAAACTGAAAATAGAAAGCTTAGAAACACAAACATAATACTAAAAGGTGAATTGAGTAGTGTTTGAAGAAGAGAATTACAAGCTTGAGAAGACCATTGATAGCTTGAAGGAACAATTAGAATATTATGAGAAATTGAAAGCAGAATTGGATCACACAATAGAAAATTTGAAGAAGTTCAAAAAAAGGACTGAAAAATTAGGTGCGATCCTTAGAAATCAAAGATATCCAAATGACAAGACAGGACTAGGATACAATGATAGTTTGAAGACAACAAAACAAGAGAAGAAAGATGAAAATGATGAAACCAACACTCCAGAACAATTTGAGCAACACAATAGAAGACTAGAATTAAGAAGGAATGAGACATCAAGAAGATCCTCTCCCATCAGGTATGAAAGAAATCATTATGAAGGAAACTACAGAATAATATATTGTGAACCCAGATGGACCACACCACAAATAAGATCACTTACTCCCAGGTATCAAAATTTCTTTCTTGGACATTGTTATACTTGTGGAAACTTTGGACACAAGACAATCAATTGTAGAATCAATGAAAGGAATAACTATGCAAGCTACATGAATGGTGAATATAGTAGATATGGAAATGTTCATGGACTTGTCAACCGAAATTAAAATCCATTTGACCCATTAATTGATCAAAATATTGTATGTTACAAGTGAAATAATCTTGGTCACAAAGCACGAGATTGTAGAGAGATGAAGGAAGATAATCGTATGCCAAATGTATGTATACCAACTACAATATGGAAAAGGAACGAAATTCCAAAAAATGAAAACTGTCAAATAACATTAGTCGCTAAAGAATGCAATGAAGAGGATGAATGGTTCATAGACAGTGGGTGCACATCTCATATGACCGGAGATCAAAGAAAATTTGTCATCTTGAAGAAAAAGGGTGTAAATGTTGCATTTGGAGATGACTCATCTACCAAAATACTTGGAAAAGGAACTGTAAATCTTGGAAGTGAAAATGTAAAAGTAGGAAAAGTCCTATTGGTTGAATATCTGAAGCATAATCTTTTAGTGTCAAAAAAATATGTGATTAAGGATACACTCTTACGTTTGACTCTCGAAAATGTAAAATCAGAGAAAATAGCTCAGGAAGATTGGTTTCAACTGCAACAAGAAGATCGAACAACATATACATCCTAGACATGAAGAAGAGAGAGAAGAAAGAATCCACACAAAAGGATTCCAAGGAATTAAAAGTACCAAATACCAAAAATAAGGATGAAGTATTATTGAGTGCCACATGTTCAGGGGGAGAAGCCCCAAAGAAGAGAGTTACCTTTTTCCATTAAAATTAGGGGGAGAATCCCTACCATTTTCCATTGATGTCAAAGGGGGAGATAAATTGGGATCATGATGACAGGGGGAGCATGATTTCTGCCATCAATTACAAAGGGGGAGATTGTTGGAAGATTGGTTGTTGTCATTCATGTCAACCCTAGTCAGTAGTTTTGGATAATGTACATGCAGAAACAAAACACATGGATGGATAGTATACATCATGTTTTTTCTGGTGGTAGGTGGCATGTCACGTGGGTCCTCATGGTTAAGGAGAAATGAATTTTTGAAGATGACAAAGTGAATTGAAGAAGGAAGTACATGTAGGCCCTAAAGATAACTAAAGAAAAGAATTACAAAATAAGAAAGTGTAAGGTAGGACCTAATGTTAAAAGGAAGTGACATAAATGGTATAAATACATATCATTATACATTCATTTTAAACATAATTCTAATTTTAGGGGAAATTAGAAGTCAAGAAGGATGGATTTCAAGTGAGGATGAAGTCTTTTGGTGATGTGTTCTAAGGTATGTTATTTACAGGTCATCTTACCATTTTCGCTATAACATTTTTTATAGAACGACGAGTATGGTGAAATTTCAATGGTATTGAGAATACATATCAAGGTACTTGTGGTAAAAAAATTATCTCTTTGTTCGCTATAATTTTGGAGATACACTCTGTGGAAGATAGGGTTTTTGACTAGTGTTGAAGCTAGTCAATAAACGAGTGTTCCAGGTAAAATAGTCATAACGTCTTCGTATAGAATCCAAATGAAGTGGGGCCAATTTCATTTGATAGAGAACAAACTTTAGGTTCTTGTGTGATATTTTCAGAATATTATGTTAAATATTGAGCGCAGAGCATTCTTTACAAGTTCACTCTCCTAAATAAACCAGATTGAACAAGGTATACCATTCTCTCTATAAATTATTTTTGGGGATGATTCAAGGAATGAAACTTCAGGAAGTTTCAGAGAATACATTGAGTAATATTATCCACATGATCAAACTATTCCAAGAATTGAATAATTTCAGAAATTGAAGAAGTCTCAGGAAGAATTATTAGGTTCTATGTGATGGTTGGTTGATGGTGATGATTTAATGTAAAGTTTTATTATCTCTGATATATTCTTGGGTGGAAGGAAGGAGCAAGGATGGAGAGATCAAACCTCTCTTGATATTGGAGGATTGTATCTTCCTCTTGGATTTTTATCCCTCTCTTTACATTTGGATGCTTTAGCTACCTTTGGAAGTCATTACTTCCCTTGAACAATAACTATTGATTATTTCTCATATATTGTGCATGGTGTATTGTTGTGTATTGGTGTAAATCTTATACTATTGTTCATTTCTCATTGGATATAATTGAATGGTTTAAGTATAAATTGAAAAAGGTTTTAAATTGTACTTGATACTAATTCACCCCCTTCTCAGTATCAACAAGGTTATGTGGATATTATAACACCAGTGAAGAAGTTATTTAAGAAAGAAGCTAATTTTCAGTGGAACAAAGACTGTCAGAAGGGTCTGGATGTATTTTAACAAAAGTTAGTAACTGTGCCTATTATTTTATTCCTAGATTGGGAGAAACATTTTCACATCCATGTGGATGCATCATCAATATCCCTCAACATAGTACTAGCCTAGCCCGAATAAGGCGAGTTGGATAATCTAATTACATTTTCTAGTAGGAAGTTGTCGACCACTGAGAAAAATTACACGATGAAAAAAAGGAAGTCTTGGAAATGGTGTATGCTTTGTAGAAGTTCATAAATTACCTATTGGGAGCCCACTTCAAGATGTATACATATCATTATTCACTCAAATATATAGTAAACAAACCAATGTTTAGGGGGAGGACCGACAAATGATTGTTATTGTTCAAGGAGTTTGCTTTTGAAGTTATCGTGAAGATAGGAAAAATAATTGTAGGACCACACCACTTGTCGCGGATTCTTACAGGAGAGGATGCAAGTAACCTAGATGATATCTTACCATATGCACAATTGTTTTCAGTCAAGATGGTAGATGATCAGTTTGAAGAAATTGTCCAATAAATTAACATAGGAGTGGCTCCATATGATTTTACAGTAGCCCAAGAGAAACATCTAGTAGTCATATTAGTCGATTTACAGTTGATCGTAGGAAACTTGTATAAGTTAGGCATAGATGGGATACTGTTACGATGTGTACTATAACATGAAAGACCCATGATTTTAGAAGAATCACATGATGAAACTGCAGGACAATGTGCAGGAAGGAGACAATGCAAAGCATCTTGTGTGAAAGGATATGGCAGCCAACCCTCCATCATGATGCAGAGGAATATTTCCATAGATGTGAAGTTTTTTAGAGAGTAGGAATACCATCATGAAGGGATGGGATGCCCTTGAATCTAAAAGTTACCTTACAAGCATTTGAAAAATGGGTAGTGGATTTTGTCAGACCTATTAACCCACCAACGAGAATAACAAGAGACAGATACATAATAATTGTGATAGACTACTTGACCAGATGGGAAGAAGTATAACTTGTTACATATTGCAGTGCAAAAAGAGTTGTGTGATTCTTGTTTGAGACCATAGTGACCACGTTTGGGTGTCCTAAAGTACTTATGAGTGACCAGGGGACTCACCTTTTGAACAATAAAATTACAACACTAACAAAAGAGTTTCAGATAGAACATCGAAAGAACACACCAAGTCACCCACAATCATATGGAATGGTGGAGGCCTTCAACAAGATACTGGAAAATGCACTAACTAAGGTGTGCAACGTAGGAAGAGATGAATGGGATTTAAGGATCCATGCAATACCCTGGGCTTATAGAACTACATGAAATAATTTGATAGGAAAAACACCCTTTAAGTTAGCATTCAGTCAAGAAGTAGTCATTCCCATGGAATTTATTATACCAAGTCTGCGCATGGCGGAAATGATAGATATTACAAATCCCGATGTAGTAGAATAAAGTATATCATAGTTATTAATACTAGAGGAATATAAATGTATTTCAAGTTTTCATCAACAATTTTATAAGGCACGAGAAAGGGCATCACACGATAGACACATCAAGAAGAAGATCTTCCAGACAGGCGATCTAATACTGGTTTATGACACTAAGTTCTTACAACACCTAGGAAATTTCGGAATGCATTGGTTAGGACCATATGCCATCAGATATGTAATTGAAGAAGGTCTTGTTCAACTATAGAATTTGGATGGACAAGTCATGGAAGAAATAGTGAATGGGAACCAACTAAAACTATATAGGGACAATCATCCTTTTGTGCACTCAATGATCCATGCAAATTACAATTGTATCATAGTTTACCATAGAAACGAAAAAGATATAAAAAGAAAGGAAAACCAAGAATACTAGGAAATTTTTTATGAAACAAGTTATTGATAGAAGTCAGAAGATGCGGAGAAAGAGAATTGTAGGTTAGTAAGTAACGAGGAAGAAAAGGAACCCATCACAGATAGGAAGAAGAGTAAATGGAAGGGAAAAAAAAACTGACATTCCACAAAAGGGAGAGATCACATAGGAATATAAGATGACGTAAATGACATATAAGAGAATTTAACACACCATGAAAGGACGTGCATCAAGAGTTATCATGATGACAAATTAGTGGCATTTCGTAACATTAAATACAACATATCTAGAACGATTTCCAAATCGAATAGAGAATTCATCGAAGATACAAAGTGATGGAAGAATAAAATTAAGTAATAAATGACAACCACGAGTGGATTAGATGGAAAAATTAGGTATGAAAGGAGACTATAGATGGAAATGAAGTAGAAATGAACACATGGAACCAACGAGGGATTATTATTCGCCATAGAGATTTGAAGATTGCACATGTGAAGAAGAAAAATTCATAGAGTTGAATACCAAAACAAAGTTCTAGAACTAGGAAGTAGTTAAAATTAGAATCACAAAAAAAGATGGCACCTAAGGAAGCAATAAAACTAGCCTCAGTACTGAAGGAACCGTGCATCCAGCCTGCAATTGTTCCAATAGTCGAAAAAACACAAGAAGATTTATCTTCAGCCAAATGATTCCCCATGGATTATATCCGAACAATAAATTCATTAGTGACACACATCCACTTATGAAGAGAGGTCGAGTATCCATTAGTCAAGCCATTGATCCCAAAAGGAGTCATAATAGAAGGGGATATGTTAGTTCTGATACCAACTCTGAAGTACACAAACCATGATATAACTGATGAAAAGAAGTTTTTAGAACTCGTACCCAATAAATTATTGATGGGATTCATTAGATTTGAGATGCAGATGATCATCATAGAGCCACAGGTATGGGAGAGGGGGTTGCAAAAAGCATGTCTTATTAACCTGTTTGACATATCTCATTTTGGATGGGGCCAAGAGATCATAGCCTCTATGAAAATGTTGCTAAGTTGTGTTCATGGAGGATATTTGTTGTTAGACAGGCCAATATCCATTGTTACTGTTATAATAGTGTGAATTATAGGTCTACTATTGAAGGGTCTAGACCCTTCCTTCGATTTTTTCGATAATAAAAAGGAGAAATCTCTCAGTAAGAGTATGAAAGACAAGTTTCACAGATTCTAAGGACAACATGGTATGGAAGTCACTAGTATAAGTGACCCAACTGTAAGGTTTGAGATGAAAGCCTTAGCCTACAAATTATTGAGGAAATGAAGAAAATATCAGGTCCCAACAATGGTTATAGAGGTTGTTGAACAATGCGTAGAAGGTGTCCAAATGAACTAGGAAACATTTTTTTGAACCAATTTTCAATTGACTATGAGGAAGCGTCAAAAAAGGGGATAAAATTACACTACTCTTGTTTATTGATCCTGATCACACTAGAATCTTAGAGAGAGTCATATGAAAGTCATTTTTTGATCCTGAAGGATAATCCATGCTTAGTTGTGTTCTATCAAAACCTTTGGTACACTACACATAAGGCATGCAACATGGATACTAATATCTCATTCTATATCTACAAGAAAGTTATCAGAGATAGCATAGAAAACACCCCATGTATACTACCTCGGGTAGTCGAGGCATACAAAAAAATGGCGCAGTTTAAGGTAGGGTGCCTCCACATGTACGTTCAGGAGAAGAAATACCCATACCAATAGTGGCTACCAACACGATAAAAACTGACCGAAAAAGAGATGGGAAACATCATGGACGATTGGGAAGAAGAGTGGAAGACTCCACCTACAGAGACAAAGCTATTGGGGCATCCCAACCTGCAAGTATATGACGTCGATGAGAAGGAACATGAATAACAAGGGGAATAGGACAAATGAAAGGGGCCATAGGATCCATCACCACCTCCAATACCACGCAATGACTGCAAGTGAAAAGAGCTAGAGACAGGAAAATCTATATATCAGCATCCCAAGGGAAAATTCATTAAGGGGGTATCTATTCATGCATTAACAGAGGAAGATTTGGAGAAGATCGGTGACCAGGTAAAATAATCCATAGATGATGCATTTCAATGTGCAACAAAACAACATGAATAAATGAAACAACAGATGCAAGCACAAATGGAAAAATTGTGACATCTATTAGAAGCCACAAATATCGCACTAGGGTGAGAAATGGAAGAGGAACCAACACCCATCATAGCCAAGATTTGAGATACTAGCCCAACAATCTCCCAGTCCCTGAGAGTAGTAGGGGAGAGAAGGATAATCAACCTAGCGCTAGGAACAATTGAGTTCCCCACAAATGAGATGCTAGAAAAGGACAGGGAATTAGGTCACATAGATCTAGTGCTATCTCAAATACCAATGGATGTGTTGCAGGAGCTATAGATGGGAGCAAGACAAGAGTTGAATGTATGCAATGAGAAGACAACTACTTAGCTAGTAAAACTCACAGTAGAAAAAGTGGCCTTAGAAACATAATACAACAAAGTCAAACAAGAGCGCGATGAGGGCACACATAAAGTAGATCGAATGAAATAGGAATTCGAGTGAGTCTATCAAGAACTCCTAGAAGAACAGGATGAGAAGGATGCAATAGTGGAAGATCAGGTCACTAAGATAAGTGAATTTATTTAGTGCTTCCACACATGCATAGTGGATATGGAATCATTCCTAACACCAGGTACGCCACCTGGAGAGAGGGAGACAAGGAATAAAATTTTGAACACAATGGACAACAACATAAAAACTCTATAGGTAGAGTGCACACAATCATAAACAAAAACTATGGGTGTTTAAACACAAATGAATGAAGACAGGGTCCAATAGGAGATAAGCTAGAAGATTCAGAATGTGCAAGGAAATTTGCAAAAATTACAAGAAACAATAGGCACATTCCCACCAATAGAGGTGGTAACTATGATGAAAAAAAATTGAAAGCTACATTCAAAAATAAATTAGCTCAGAAAGGAGGAGCAGGACCGTGTGCAACAAATAAAATTTTGTAATAAGAACCATATAGAGTGACAATAACCTTCACAATAACTCAAGGACTCATAAAATAGATAGTTGAAGAAGGTGTCAAGAAGGTGCAGGTTCACGTGATAGCCAAAACAATCGAAATTTTTTTGTAGAAGGAACTAGAGTTCATGGAAAAATATGCAACTACAAAGGATACCTTTGATGCATTCATGGTGCACTGGAAATAGGCTTGAGTGGCTCGAGACGACCCATAGGTGAGTGTTGGGGGCCTATTGGGGAGGCATTTTGGATAATTTTTGGGATGTGCACCAAAATGGAAGTCAAATAGAAAAAGGGAATCAAAACATAGAACATAGTGCGCGATGGAGCAATGCGTAGAAGGTGGGAAACAATTATAAACCATAGGGTTTGTGGACATTTTATCCACGGTTCTAGCGAGTTTCGAGGGACACTTTGTCCACTTTTGTAATGGGCCTATCCCTATTGGTGTTTATAAATATGTAAAAAAGGAAATAGTGAATATAGAGTGATGGTTCATGCAAGTACAAATGATTTTTGGGTAAGGGAGTTGAGAAAGGGAATAAATTTCTAGTATGACTAAGGAGTGAACTCACACTGCAGCAAAATAACTAGGCAGGTTTGGGATGATATTACTATTGTATACTTTGTAGCACATTGCACAATTTTAAGAAATCTATTGATATATAATATAATAATCCAGTCGTTGTGGACATAGCCTAAGTTGGGTGAACCACGTAAATATGTGTTTTATGGTGTGTTTGAAATTTATGTTGTTTTTTGGTTTATGCTGAATGAATGGATCGTATGTGATATTGTAGTGTTTCACATAGATTATATTTTATAAAAAAGTAATTGTTAGCTATGAGATATGTGCATGTAAGTAAGGGGACTGAGTGATGCTTCACTTCCCCTCAACACCGCAGAACCTTGGTTCCTACAACCCCTCTAGATTCTTCAGGTGAGACTTCACTTGCTCTGTAGGTGATGTCGAAAGGGTCGGTGTGAAAGGGTTTTTTTGGTATTTCACTGATTAACCCCAATTTTTCCCCCTCTGCACCAACACCAACCTAGATGACCTCCCGTGGTGGAAGAAAAGTGAGAAGGTGGAGAAAGAGATCATATTAAACTCTTTCTTGAGGAATCCCTTGTGTGAAAAATTAAAGACATGATGGATAATGTTTCCCAGATCCATCGAGGATTTCCAATAGATGACACATCTTCATCAAATGACCATTTTGTACAAACCACACCCTTAAAGGTACAAGTTACTTTTCATATCCCTGTATTTGAAGGTCGTATATATGTAGATGACATAGATAAATGGTTGAATTTGATCGAAGGGTATTTTTTTGTCCATAATTTTTATGATAGAGAAAATATCACCTTTGTGCTCATTAAGGTTGTCACCTATGTCAAGGATTGGTGGGATACATACTATGAGAAAAATTCCATAGAGGAATCTACACTATTTTTAGTCATACCCACTTGGGGTTCTTTCAAGGATGTTATTAAGGAAGAATATTACCCTATTGGAAATTATAATGACTAGTATACAAAATGGGATATGCTGTGACAGGAAAGGGACCAAACAGTGTCCGAGCTCACAAATGTGTTCCATACCTTGCACACCAAGATAGGTATCAAAGAATCTGAATGACACCTGGTGCTCAAGTACCATGACATTTTGCATCGATACATCTGAAGAGAAATTTAGTTTCTAGACATCTCATCATTGGGTGCACATTATCGATATGTCATCAAAATAGAGAATAAATTTAAACAAAAGAAGTCGGAGTTTGGATCCGCAAATTTCTCAGAGTAGAAGTAGGTAAAAGGAAACCCCAAAACACAAAACAAAGGACAAAGCAATGATTGAACACCACTGGAAAACTTGTCCAAGCCACCAACAAATAAGGGCAATGGGAAGCCGAAGAAAGACAATGGAAAGCAGTTTGAATTCCAAAAAATTCATTGGAATAACACCGATGAATGTCGCTAAAAGAAGTCATTGGTGGTCGAGCTGAAAGCGCTAGAGTTAGATGCAGGTTTTGAATCTGAATCAATACTAGATGAGGGAAAGTATATCAATAATGAGGAACCTTGTGCCACCGTCACTACCAGAATGGTCCATACAAGTGAACCCAAATAACTAGAGGAAGGTGAGCACCATTTCCACTCGTAGCTGTGGTTGAAGGGTGTTCCACTACACTTCATTGTCGATAGAATAAGTAAAATTGATCTGATCTCAGTAGAGGTCTCCAAGTAGTTGGACCTACCGACAACACCACATTTTCATACTTACACCATTCGGTGGCTCTGCCAAGGGAGATATCTTTGCATCATCCAACAATGTCTCCTTCCCTATGACATCAATCCCTTCAAGGATGAGGTATTATGTGATATTCCCCCCTTTGAAGTTTTTGATGTTATTTTAGGTCAAACTTACTTGTTTAAATGTCATGTTGCATATTATTCTTGACCTTGCAATGTTATTATCACTTTAGGAATACAATTGTATATGATACTAGAGGCAGCTTTGCCTACCTCCATTTCTTTGATCTCCACTAAGCAATGAAGGAAGGTCATCTCCGAGGATGGGAAATTTTTATTCTTTATGATTCACTCTCAAATTGAAAAGAATACCATGGCCACATCCATGGCCTCTGCATAGGGCCTCTCCACGCAATAGAAGTAGGTGGACAAGGTTGTGGAGGAATACAAATACATATTCTCCTCATTCACTTGGGTCCCTCTACAATGTAAGGTAACGCATTCAATCGATTTGACCCCTGATGCACCTCAACCCAATGGGATAGCCTATCATCCCTCTCTTATGGAAAATGAGGAAATCAAGTGCTAGATCGAAGAGATTCTTGAAAAGGGGCACATTTGACCAAGATCCTCACCTTACAGAATCCTAATTGTACTTGTATAGAAGAAATATGGGACTTGGCTACACTGCATTGATTACAGGTCCCTAAAAAAATTAACAATCAGGAACCGATGCCCAAATACCTAAATTGATGACCTTCTTGGCCAGCTCAAGGGAGAAAAATACTTCATTAATATTGACTTGAAGTTTGGCTACCACTAGGTCCCAATAGAATATAATGATGTATGGAACATTGCTTTCAAGTACAAAGAGGGTCTTTTTGAATGGATGGTCATGAATTTTATTTTGAAAAACGCCCCAAACACTTTCAATAGTTTGGTTGACGATATCTTGCAGACTTTCACCAATTATGTTTTGGTGGTATATCTATATGATATCCTTATATTTATAAATAATTAGGAAAAACAATTGGAACATATTCAACATGTCCCTCACACTCTATGGAAACACAAGTCATATGCTCACTTGGAAAAATTCACCTTCGGCATGAATAAGTTCCAATACCTAGGCTTTGACCACACTAACTGAGCTTTAGAGTTTCTTTGGACTTGCCACTTTCTATCACAGGTTCATGTTGGGATTCTCCCATATCACATGGGCCCTCAACCAAGTGACCAAGGGTGGTGGTAAAATAGAGTTTGTGTGGGGAAAGTTGTAATAGAAAGTGTTCGATGATCTGAAACATCTCTTGGGCTTAGCCCCGATGCTCTCAATACATGATCTGCAACAAGCTCTTGACATTGAGACATATGCTTCTAATTATGTTGTGGGCACACTTCGCACTCGACAGAGTCATCTTACCCCACTTATGTGAAGGAAATTTATTCCATTGTACAATCCTACCACCAATGGAAGAATTACATTCTCAGGAAGGAGACAACCATCCACACTGATCACAAGCCTTTGCAATTCATGTAGAAAAAAAAAAATTGTAGAATGACTGCCATCAAAATTGGTCCACATACTTGTTGGAATATACATTAATACTAAGAGGGGAGTGAATCAATGTTAGAAATATTTTTACCACTTTAATGTAATCAATCATAATAAATGTAGAGACTTAACCATATCAACAAATATCAACACAAAGGCACAATAGATATATATTTTACGTGGAAACGTAATAAGGGAGAAAACCACAAAACGTTTCTTTATAGAATATTGTAGGCACCAACATACTATTACAATGCTTGTAGGCACCAACCTGTAGGAGACATCTATCTTCTTGGTCGAGAACCAAATCAACAATAATGTTTGTAGGCACCAACATGGAGGAGACACTAATCCCCTTGAATGAGAACCAACTCAACAATATTTTTAGGCACCAACCCATAGGAGACACCAATCCCCTTGTATTAGCACCAACTCAACAATATTTACAGGCAGCAACCCGCAGGAGACACCAATCCCCTTGGATGAGCACCAAATCAACAATGTTTGCAAGCATGAACCTATAAGAGACATCAATCTCGTTAGCTGAGAATCAAATCAACAATGTTTGTTGACAACAACCTGCAGGAGACACCAATCCCCTCCCTTGAACCTCCTTTCCACCTTAAAGTCAATCTATATCAAATCATTTATTCAGTTGAACACAATAGACAACATATCTACCACTACGAGGAAAATACCCTATAGTGGAGGTTTTTGTGGACATCCTTATAAAAATAGCCCAAAAATCCATTTATAGTGGATGAGGCTAGTGGAGGTCAGTGGGTGAAGGTTTTAGAGGATGTTTTTACACTAGTGATTTTATAAGTACATAACACACCAGTGCGTTTATACAACAGGCACATTGTTTCCCTTAAAACTAGTGCATTGTAGTAGGGTTATTTCAAATAAAGAAAAATATTTTCTGGTGTGATATGGAAATAATGACACATCGTAATAGAGTTATGTAAAGAAGCTATGGTGCGCAACGTAACAATGGAAGAACTGGTGCGCTAATAGTAGAGCACACTGTTATATGGTTAAATAAAAAACATTTATGCACCAATATAGGATTGTTTCAAAAAATACATTCCAGTGCACTTCATTGTATCATGCGCACGGGTGTGCACCAGTGCTCCAATATGGAGCATCGTGTTAGGGTTAATTTCCAAATTTACATGGTTCTCTATGTAAAACTATCCGCATGAGGGTGTCTATTATTATATTGCACCGTGTCATGCTTAAACAAAAATTTTCTCACCATTTTATATTTTAAAAAAAGTATGGAAGTGCACTATGTAGTAGTAAACGCATCGGTGTGCATGCATTACCAAAAACATGTGCACCATGCTACGACTATTTTTTTTTAAATATAACTAGTGTTCTCATTAAACATGCATGCCCTGGTGTGATTGTTCATCAGGTGCACTGTAACATGGTTTTATAAAAAAATAAATACTGACGATAAAAATCATTTTTACAATTTTTAGTGATGTAGAGCTCAGAAGCACCGGTGCAACCTTTTACTATCTGAAGCGCCCTTCCATCGATACTTTGCTTGCTTTCCTTCCTCTCGTTTGTTGCTTGGTGCATGAATTTCAAATTTTGTCAAATGGTGGGCAATTTTTATTTTTTTAGTACCTCGCAACCATGCCTCCCTGACAACAAAATGTCCATGTAATGTCCTTGTTCTTTCATAACTTAAGTTTTCACCGTATTAAAATTTAAAATTGACTGAAATTTTAAGTGTAAAAAAAATAAAAATGCGTGGTGTGCTCGAAGTGCTGTGCTCGCACCACGTACGGTGCGACCTATAAATTTACAGGGCACAACACATACCTTGTTACCTTTTTGGGTAGTGCGTTGGTAACCATAAACGCACTGATGCGTCCGCTTAACGACACACTGAAGAAAAGCATATAACTAGTGGGGCGGTGTTTCAAAGTATAGATAACACACCAGGTCGTTAAAGTACATGGTGCACCTCCCTTATCAAATATATTTTTATGCAGTGCATTGGTAAACATGCACACCG
Source organism: Picea engelmannii (assembly GCA_009831015.1). Lineage (NCBI taxonomy): Eukaryota > Viridiplantae > Streptophyta > Pinopsida > Pinales > Pinaceae > Picea > Picea engelmannii. Next base: position 322,465 of record ML788950.1, read on the forward strand.
AGGTGTTCATTTTTACCAAATGCACTAATAAGAAATGTAACATTGTGTTGCATTGCACCCCATAAATGTTTTGGTGGCACCGTACATGGTGCGATAGTAACGACCAGAACACATTGCAAAAAGTTCCATACTTGAAAATTTGTAAACATTTATTTGATCATGCGTTGACGTTCATTACATACACCGATGCATGTAGTGAACGTATATGTAACACACCGAGGAGTATGAGTTGTAGTGTAGTGCCCCGGTGCAATATTGTTTTCCAATGCACCACAAACCATAGTAGAACATATTTTGTGTAGTGTGTTAGTTTACATTGACGCACTGTGAACAATGCTTACAATATCAATATATATATATATATATATATATATATATATATATATATATATATATATATATATGCGCATAACCAATGGTGCGTGGTTGTTTTTTGGGTGCACTGTAAATACAAATTAACATATTTTTTGAAGGAACTTATTTTTCCATATTTATAGATAAATTTACCATTAAGTAGATTTTTTTTTTATGTTTTATGTATGAGTGAGGTTTATGTGTTTCATATGCTAGTCATGCAAAGACGTGAGCGGAGACAAAAACAACAACAACAGGAGTAGAGGGTGGACATGTAGAATCTTGTATGGGAATGGGAGGCGAGGGAGAGGGAGAGGGATTTTTACCCTCACCCTATTACTGCATTGGCACATGTTATATTCAGGTATGTAGGCCTCCTTAAGTAATATGAGGAGGCTAGACCCATTAAGGGGAAATCTCATTTGTTGGTGGATTTGATTCGTCGATGGGATGTCCATCGAGATACTTTCTACATTGGTTCAGATCAGTGGTACCATCCCATTGAGGAGGATATTTACTTTATCATTGAGCTATCCAAGAGAGGAGAGGATTTTCCCCAGTTCCCATATGTCTGAGCATGTGTTTCCACTGAGAGTCAGTTCATGTACTCTTAGCGATATATTTGGGTTGATGTATTATCCCTAATTGATTTTCAAGTGTCTGGTGGACAGCTTAAAATATCCTATTTTGGTGTAGATGAGGTTAGGTTCCTCTCACTCTTAGTGACTACCATATCCCACTTTACTAGTGATGGGAAACACATTATCTTCCCTCTTTTGTATTATGTTGATTCATTGTTACAGAGGCCATAGTGTATCAGATGGTTTTCCATTTTTTTTGACATTTTTGTATAGCGCTCAAAAAATGTCGTGCTATGATATGTGGGAAGTCGAACTTCCCTTTAGCCTCAGAGTTGTTTTGATTATTTTTTGAGAGGTTTCTAGAGACGAGGCCAATTTTTTTCTGTTAGCCTGCTAGGTCGAGAACTCATGTGCGAATGCGCATGTGGGGGGAGATGATTCCCAAGAGGGGCCACCCAGAGTTTCTGGCCAATATTTCGCCAGATGCATGTAACATACCCAACCACCCATAGGCTGGGCACACTACTTCAATCTCGTTTATGAACTAATTTTGAATTTTGATAAATTTTTAATTAATTAAGATGCAAGAAATATTCACAAGCATAGATCAAGATTCATGCTACAATATATTTTTTTTTTTAAATTCCATTCATAGAAATAACCAACAATTAGGCACATAAAAAATGCATATCTCGGACATATTAATCAATACACAATGAAAATAAATGTATAATCATAGAAACACATGACATAGAGAACTTATATTTAATGAAATGAATCACCATATGGCTGCAGACCAAGGTTGTTCCATCCAACTTTAGAAAATGTTGTTCCAAATATCAACAGTGATGTCACCCCCGAGCTAGGGCTATGAATCCATAAGGAAGGTTCCAAAGTTTCACTCAGCTTCTCAAACCATTCAATGCTCAATATCTCACAGGATTATCAACACACACAACAATCCAAATTACACCAACTCTCTTCTACCCATCCTGCACAAACCAAGAGAATGGACCCCCTTCTCTTCCACGTAGTCCCTTAGGCTTTCCACCTCCTTCCAGGGCTCCAATGCATCTGGTCAATAAAATCCATGTTGGTACTCTTAGGATTCACAGCTATGGGGAAAACTTAATGCATTCCAATGCATCTCAGACATGGAAGCATTAATTCATTGTTGGAATACAACAATCGTCATTACTGCCAACAAAACCATGGATCTGTAACATCCCGCTCTGGCGCACTGAGAAAACTTATTATTTGAGGACACTTGCTCGCAAGTGATCTGGAATTTTCTAATGATAAAACATTTATACTTGATTATGATGCGTTATGATAGATGACATGATGTTTTACTATTTGATGTAGACAGGTGCTATTGACTCAGCTTTATTGAGTGTGCAAGGTTTTGGACCTTGATGATGCAGAGGCATCGGTGGAACCCCCTTGGACTCCAGATTGAGTCAGGGAGTGTGCTATTGGGTTGATTTATTTATTGTGATATTTCATTTGATCTGATGATATGATGTTGACATTTCTGACATGATTGTTGATGATGCAGGCTGACGATAGCTTGCTGACCAGACTCACATATGGAGTAAAGGGGCCACACACGATTTCCAAAGAGGTTGAGGGAGAGGGGTGGACAACAACCCTGCCACCGCCTACTAGAACTCCCACCGTGGCTCGAACTGTAGGTTAACGAATACCTAGTTTGAGAGGATCCACAATGTCGTGAGGGTAGACTGCGACAGTCGCTCACGATGATTCTAAGGGGCGCGCAATAAGGCAGGGGCCTTATTCCTTAGAGCCCTTAGTCTCCCACAAGTTCACCTAGTGGAGTGTTGACTCCAGGGGTTATATATGTCTACCAATCAGTCCAGTTGGCGAGTGGCACCCTTGGAGCACGTGGTGCATCCTGAAGGGCACGTCGCACAAACGAAACACAAGAAGCGAGTGGCACCCTTGGAGCACGTGGTGCATCTTGAAGGGAACGTCGCGCAAAGGAAACGAACGAGGCGAGTGGCACCCTTGGAGCACGTGGTGCGTCCTGAAGGGAACGTCGCATTGATGTGGATGAAGGAAACAAACCTAAATAGCCCTAAGACAATAACGCCTTAAGAAATCCTTAAACAACTCCCCTAACCCAGTGTCGCCCAGTTCAGAATCTAAGTACCGAGTCTAAAAATTTTAAGGTAAAATTTTAGTCTAACCTTAAGAACAGACCCTGGAATAAAAATAACAATTTAAACCATAACCCACCTAAGTAATAGTTAGGTCTTCATAAAATTCTTGGGGTAAATAAAGAGAGTAAGGATTTAATTAACTAAGGGATTTAAAATTTTGCAAAGAGGAAATTAATTCCTAACTGGTGAAAGAACAAAAGATATTAAATAAATAATAATTGAAAAGATTAATTAGCGCATTTACCTTTTGGTTTTAATAAAAAAAAAAAGAAAAAAAGGGAAGGGGTTTAAAAAAAAAAACCCAGGGAAACTAAGTAATAAGGAAACATAGACAATTAATAAGTAATAAAATTATTTAACGTGCGGGAGTTTAAAAAGTTATGAATTTAAAAAAAAAAAAAAAATGAAAGGATTAATTAGCACATTTACCTTTTTGGTTTTAAAAAAAGAAGAGAGAGGGAATAATAAAAATAGGGAAATGAGCCTTTTAATAAATTTAAAGAAAATAATGTGGGAGAAACGTGGGGGATGAATGACACTTGTACAATAGAGAATTTTTGAGGTTTTTTTTTATTAAAACTTAAATTAAATATCATTAGGGCAAGAAGGGGTCTCAAAACTCTATAAAAGAAGGGGGGATGAGGGGAAAAGGGGATGGGTTGTTAGGTATCGTTATGCTGTCGAATTTGGACTGGACTGATTGCTTGTGAGGAGTTGGGATTTTCTTAACTGGGATTAGAGTGGTAGCTCAGCCTTGGAGGCGAGCTGGGAAGCTAGGTATACCATTTGGACCATGTGTGGCCCCTTTGCGGCTCGGGGGGCTAAGGGAGAAGCAGAGTACCCCTAGCTATTGGCTGGGAGGTACCAGTGTAGTCTCGGCGGTCAGAAAGCGGAGTGGGACGGAGCACTAGCGCAGGACAGTGGCAGTGGAATCTTCATCTTGGCTTAAGGTACACCCATCTAAAATTCATAAATTTTATTTAGTTGATTGCAAGATGAATGGAATCTAAATGGTATAAAATTTTTGTTTCTCGCCATGTAATTTTTGTTGTTTGTATGGAATTAAGAAACGCTCTAGGAGACTACATCCTTCTATATTTTATGGCCTCCATTCCTGGAGTAGCTGCCCTTCGCTTAGCTTATTGGAGTCCCCTTCCCGGAGTGCGTAACCCTTTAGCCATCCCTGCCCCGTCTACACACTGCTCCTTACTATGTAGTGCTGTAATAGTTCCACCGGTCAAAATAATGGTTGTTCTACCTTTCCCTGGTGGTTTAATTTCTTGTATCCCTTCTTTACTTGGAATTGTTTAATTTTTATGATATTGTGGTTCGAATTAATTTCAGGTCTGTAAATTGTTTTTTTTTTATCACTCCTGGAATGTGTTCCTTGGGTTGGTAGCAGAAACCTCAACAATGGATTCAGTGATCTGGATTCGATTTGGGGACTGTGTAGGGTTGAATTATTTTAATCTGGAGCATTTTAAATTCTTGGGCCAGAACTCCCGTAGACGATAGCGTGAGGGGGATTCTTTTAACTCAGACTGTGTTGGGTTATGGTTGTGGTTTAATGCCTGGAATTGCCCGAGCAAGGCGAGACTTGCTGGTCCCGAAGCCCATGTTGAGGTATAAGTTTTTAGTCCCAATTTCATGGCCCTTACACCGGCGAGGCATGGGTGGTAGTGCGTTGGGCGCGACCCAACCTTCCTATGGTCTCCAGCCTCGTTATGAAGTTACTACTGCGGTGAGTGGAGATTCCCACTGTAAGAAATATTATTATGTTCAATACTGCCTTGGTAGCCGACCTTTCCCATCCCTTCCACCGTAACATTTGGTGGCCTGCCCTCCTTACCCTTCACCGTGTAGTCACCCCATGATTGGGTCGCTGCCTCTCTACCCCTTTATCCACCTGTAACTAGACGGGATTGCCAAGTCATTGTTCCTGTTTGGAAAATGACTGGTTAGCGTTGATTTTTAGCCTTCAAGGGCACTGGCGTGAGTTATTGTGATTCCCTGAACCCCTTAACGTCTTCATTTCCGCTTGGAATGGCTCTCCCTTGACACAACCACTTACTCTAGTTAGTAGCTGCATTACCGTAAATGGTCGTTTCATTTTTATTGCGGGTATCTGAAGTAATTAAATATCGCTGGTGGGTGAGACATCTAGCTACACTGTTAAAAGTTTTGATGGTTGTCCCATCACCAGCTTCCTAAAACCAGAAGTTACCAAAACAATAGTTGTTATGATGTTAGTAATTGATATTTGTTGGTAGGCTGCCGTGGTTCTTGTTCCTCGTTTGACCCTTGCTTCCCTTCTCCTTGATTTGTTTTTCGTGGTTCAGTTCACCCATCCAGTCCGTTGATAACTGTTGTAAGGATCTATGACAGAAAACTTCCAGATACCTAATTCCTGATAGATTCTCAAGTGGTAAATAAATTAATTGGGAATCTATTAAATCCAATAATCTATCTTATGAATGGGAAAAGAATTGATTTAATTTCATTTAGTGGGTATTATTTGGTGGTTACCGTTCTAGTATAACTGAAGTTTGGGTTTAATTTAAGATGAGTATTCTTTTAATACAGGTTGAATATCATTCTATTACAATTGGTTAGGGTTTGATTATAATTCTCATAACTACTTAAAATTCTTTATAAATTTAAACTTTAATTCTATGATCGCGTTGGAAAAAGACCTATAAGGATGATGAGTAGACAAAGCAGCCTGTATTTTATTGCTAGATGATAAATTTTCACTAAGATTCTTAATAATGGGAAAGGAAGTTATAAATGTAAAGGTAACCGAAATTTTATAACATTGGGAATTGTGGTTATATAAAGCTGTATTGGTTTCTGTTGCCTTCTGTATAGACTGATGATAGCAGATTAGTTTAAATTGGATAATGTGCTGTAAGATTTATGATACTTTCGCCTTAAGAATTTTATACCTTTGTCCCTTTCATTTTGATAATAAAATATTTGATTCCACCCTTACCATTATGTCATGAGGTGAACCGTCATTGTACTTGAGCCTTTTCGTATAGACCCTTATCATTAGAGTGGATGTTGTGAACGAATATATAGGCCCCTTGTTTAGACCTCATCATGACTTAAGAAATGGGTTAAAGTTTTAAATATTGTTATTGATTTAAAATATATATATATATATCATTATTAAGAGGTACACATTGTTGTATATTGTTGTATAGATCATTATTAAGAGGTACACATTGTTGTATATTGTTGTATAGATCATTATAAAAAAAATAAAATAATAGATCATTATTATTGGTATATTGTTGTATACATTGTTAGGAGGTACACAAATCTGGTCCTTGGTAATTGATGTATACATGCTCATATTTTTTTTTATTTTTAAAATAGATCCTTATAACCATAACCATATGAATGGCTAATTGTTGAGATAGTACCCAGTTGAAATTGTAATTCAAATTGCGCTTATGTTTGTCTAAGGCTAGATGTAGATGCACCTAAACGATAATTGCCTTTAGACATGTTGATGGGCTTGTAACCGATGTCTATGTTGGAGGCAAGAGTACTTATTAAGATCTTCTAATGGCATTGTGGCCTTATCATAATGTTGTCGAATCCTTAGATGTTGATGATTTATAAAATATGAGGTTCCTTGAACTAAATACCCTAGAGTATTATGAGTTAGTAATTGAGGGTTCTTGTTCATGTTTAAATAATGTTGAACTTGGGTATTTGTTGTCGGAGACCTTTTGTCACGCGCCTTCCGTAAGGGACGTAGTCGTTCTTCTTATTTATGTTGTACTTGATTGTAATCAGTTTTACTTCTATCGTGTGAACGTTGTTTATGCATGCAATTACTTGTCGTGCGTCCTTGCCATCTTGTTAGGTTCATCATGGTGGCGTCTCATTCGTCGTCGGGTGGCGACATGAGTCAAGTGTGTCTGTTCCTTTTCACACGAGCGCGCACACTTTAAACAAAAAAAATAAAATTGCACATGTTTACAGAGTTGTTGTCGTAGAGAGGACGTTCGTTACAGTAATTGAAGGAGGTTTCTACATATGGTATCAGAGCTGGTTCAACCCGCGACTTGGGATTCACTACGGCTTCCATGACATGATTTGATTGAGTATACTGTTGTTGATTGAGTTGATTGTGTGCGTGCAGGTAATCATGGTTAGAGGACACTGTGGAGGCAGATGATGGGGTGCTAGGAGAGGAGGTGTGACGCCTCCAGTCGCATCCACGCCTGAGGGGTCTAACCCCCAGGGAGGCGAGTAGGTTCTCGAACAGGAGAAGATAGCAGTTGGAGAGGTGGTCGAGATGATGAGGTGATTTCAGCGCATGTCTGAGGCACTGATCAGCTGATTGGACAGAGACTAGGCCAGGGCACCGGCACCCACTGAGGTTCTGCCACGTGCACCGACCGTTACAGGTAGCATTCACCGTGAACTCGAGAAGGTTAAATTTCCCGAGTTCTTTGGTGCCCCGGATGGCGCCGTTGCCGAGACATGGTTGGAAAATATAGCTATGTGCTTCGCACTTCGCGATTATACCTCCAACATGAAGGTCCGCATGGCAGTCTTTCAACTGAAGGGGAGTGCTCTTCTATGGTGGAAGACGCTCCTGCCGCAGCTAAACATGGCTGTTAAAGACATGTCATGAGAACTGTTCGAGGAACGGTTCTGAGAGAGGTACCTTTCAGAGGAATTCATTGAGCGTCATCTCAATGAGTTTAACGCATTACGACAGGGAGGTCGTACGGTTCCCGAGTACGAGGCACGTTTTATGGAGCTACTCTGGTATGCTCTGCACCTTAACACTGAGAAGCTCAAGGTCAACCAGTTCATGTTTGGCCTTAACGACAGCCTGCGTGCAAGGGTTAGGATCTTGATGCCTCAAACCTTGCACGACGTTGTCCAAAAGGCCCTCATAGCAGAGGAGGAGCTTATCAGTGGGGGTCAGACCAGGACTCCAGCGAGACCAACAGGGCAAGGTTCATATGGAACACCTCAGCATCAGACACCAGCGAGACATGCGCCGGGACATCGTGGCTTCCAGAGAGGATCCAATTTCACTACACCACGATGACCACCGCCTCATTAGTGGACACCTTATCGAGGACCACAACACCAGCAGCAACGTCGCCCGCAGCAGCAACAGTTTAGGCCTGTTCAGTAGAACAGACCGGGGTTCCAGGCCAGTGGGTCGTCGTCTTCTACTTCGGGTACCAGGACTACTGGGCCAAAGAAGGGGTGTTGGACGTGTGGGGAGCCACACTACCAGCGCGATTGTCCTATGGAGAGGACCTGAGCGTCTGGATCAGTCGGACCCACTACCGTGGGAGATATGGGCAAGGCCCATCAGATTCATGCAACGGTGAATAACCGCCAGGCAGAGCACCAGTCAAGTGTGCTTGAGACGACAGGTACTGTTACTGACCAGACCCTTAGTATTCTGATAGACCCAGGTGCTACTGAGAGTTTCATTTCTAGTGCAGCGCTAAAAAGGATTAAGGTAAAGGTAGTCGAACATGATGAGTTTAGCTTCGTGGAGATGGCTTCAGGAGCCAAACAGAAGGTTGGAGGAAAGGTTACGGGATGTGCCCTTAACCTAGGAGAGTTGTCACGAGGGTCAACTTGTACATCACGATCTTAGGATCCTATGATGTCGTGATCGGTATGGATTGGTTGGAATCGCATGAGGCGATACTCAACTGTAAGATGAAATGGTTGAGCTTAGTTGATGATGAAGGACAGAGACGTGTGATTGTAGGACGGAACCAAGGAGTTTCCCTATGGTTCATCTCTTCCTTACAGTTACAGAAGAGTATGCGCAAGGGGTGCAAACTTTATGCAATCCTCGCGCTAAACGAGAAGGGAGTAGTGGAAGGTCTAGAACACCTTCAGGTGGTGAAGGAGTTTGCAGACGTATTTCCAGAGGATTTTCCTGGGATGCTGCCGGAAAGGGAACTAGAGTTTACCATAGACCTCAAACCGGGGACCGAACTGATAGCAAGAACACCTTATCGGATGTCGACCCTAGAGTTGCAAGAGCTGAAAATGCAACTGAAGGAGTTGTTGGACCTGAGACTGATACGCCCTAGTGTGTCACCGTCGGGTGCACCAGTTATTTTCATACGAAATAAGGATGGATCATGGAGGCTTTGCATTGAATACCATCAACTGAACAAGGCTACGATCAAGAATCAATATCCCTTTCCAAGAATAGATGATCTATTCGATCAAATGAAATGTGCGACGGTGTTCTCCAAGATCGATTTGCGATCAGGGTATCACCAGTTATGGATCAAGGAGGATGACGTCCCTAAGACCGCCTTTAAGATGATATTTGGACATTACGAGTTTACTATTTTACCATTTGGATTGAAAAATGCCCCAGGGGTATTCATGAGTTTGAGCAACGGGGTGTTCCATGAGTACTTGGACAAGTTCATCCAAGTATTCATTGACGATATCTTGATCTACTCTCGGACAATGGAAGAGCATGAAGAGCACTTGCGCTTGGTACTACAGTGTCTACGAGAGAACAAATTGTATGGGAAGTTGTCCAAATTCTCTTTTTATCCATCGAGGATTCAATACTTAAGGCATGTCATCTCTGGCGAAGGTATCGTCGTGGATCCAGCCAAGGTTGAGGCTATTATGGAATGGCCTGCACCGATGAATGTCACAGAAGTGCGTAGTTTTATGGGTTTAGTAGGATACTATCGACAGTTTGTCGAGGGATTTTCGAAGATAGCAAATCCGATCACGGAATTACAGAAGAAAAAAAAGAAGTTTGTCTGGACTGGGAAATGAGCGGGAGCATTTCGGAGGCTTAAAGAGTTGTTGACAACAATGCCGATACTAAAGGTCCCTGACATGGACACAGACTTCTTGGTATGCACTGACGCATCCAAGGAAGGTTTAGGTGGAGTCTTGATGCAAGACAGATGAGTGATTGCTTACATTTCGAGGAAGCTGAGAAGGCATGGGGAGAACTACGCGACGCACGATTTGGAGTTATTAGCCATTGTATATGCCTTGAAGGTTTGGAGACACTACCTTGTTGGATGAAACTTTTGAATTAAATACTGATCGTTGTGGGCTGCAACACATTTTCACGCAAAGCGACCTGAACGCACGACAACGACGTTGGTCGGAATTGCTTAGCGAGTACGAATTCGAGATTACTTACATAAAGGGAACAATGAACCGAGTGGCTGACGCTTTGAGTCGGAGACCGCGCATCTTTTCGGTGCTTCCTCTTCAGACGAATCTACGTAAGAAGATTCTCACTTTACAGTGTGACGATGACTGGTACAAAGAGGTCGAGGATTTTATCAGACAAAACAAAATGATGGTACCACAATATGAGGGATTTTCTTTTGATAGCGATGGGTTATTGAGGTTTAGAGGTAGGTTTTACGTACTGCCAAATGACGAGTTGAGGATGTTGATCCTGAGTAAGGCTCATAGAGCAGTTTACATGGCTCACCCGGGAGTAACGAAGATGAGGGCAGACCGTAAACCCTTATTCTTCTGGAAGGGAATGAAGGCTGACATAGTCAACTTTGTGGCTAGATGTCTAGAGTGTTAACAGGTAAAAGCTGAGCATAGACACCCAGTAGGTTTACTTCAACCACATGCCATTCCAGAATCAAAATGGGAAGTTATTTCGATGGATTTTATTGTTAGATTGCCACTAACGGCAAGGAGACACGACTCGATTTTTGTAGTAGTAGACACTCTGACGAAGAGTGCTCACTTTATTCCTGTGCATACGATGTATCAGGCACCTAACATAGTGAGAGTTTTCATCAGTGAGATTGTGAGGCTGCATGGCGTGCCTAGAAAGATTATATCCGATCGAGGATTGGTGTTTACTGGACGATTTTGGACGAGTTTCCAAGAGGCCTTGGGAACCCAACTTAATTTTAGTACTGCGTATCACCCAGAGACTGACGGATAGACCAAATGCACGAACCAAACTTTGGAAGACATGTTGCGCATGTATGTGATGGACCAACAAAAGCATTGGGAGGAATTCTTGCCTCTAGTAGAGTTCACTTACAACAACAGTTACCAAAGCACCATTAAGATGACGCCTTTTGAGTTCCTTTATGGGCAACCGTGTCGGACGCCCTTGAGTTGGGATCGGCTTGAGGATAGGGTCCTGGTGGGACCAGAAGCGATCCAAGAAATGGAAGAGCAAATGAAAACCATAAGACAAAGGATTAAAGAAGCGCAGGATCGACAGAAGAGTTACATCGATGCGCACCGAGTCGGCCGTAGTTACGAGGTCGACGATCGAGTATTCTTGCGGGTTAAACCGCATAAGAGTTTGATCAAGTTTGGAAAGGGAGATAAACTCTCTCCTAGGTTCATGGGACCTTTCGAGATCGTGGAGAGAAAGGGGCCCATGGCTTATCGACTAGCCTTGTCTGATTCTTTGAGGCATATGCACGATGTTTTTCATGTATCAGTTTTGAGACATTATATTAGTGATCCTACACACGTGATTGACATGAGTTCCTTGCAGGTATCGGACGAGGGAACGCTCACGGCTGAGCTAGTCTGCATTTTAGATCATCGCGTTTGACAGTTACGATGTCGAACGGTAGATCAGGTCAAGGTCCAGTGGGACAGTTATAGTCCACACTCGGCGACCTGGGAGGACGCATATGATATGTGCCATCAGTTTCCATTTTTGTTTGATAGATATACTTATATTACTGTGATACTTTTATTTCAGCATTTATACTGAGAAACTTCAGGACGAAGTTTAGACCAAGAGGGGGTGTATGTAACATCCCGCTCTGGCGCACTGAGAAAACTTATTATTTGAGGACACTTGCTCGCAAGTGATCTGGACTTTTCTGATGATAAAACATTTATAGTTGATTATGATGCGTTATGATAGACGACATGATGTTTTACTATTTGATGTAGACAGGTGCTATTGACTCAATTTTATTGAGTGTGCAGGGTTTTGGACCTTGATGATGCAGAGGCATCGGTGGAACCCCCTTGGACTCCGGATTGAGTCAGGGAGTGTGATATTGGGTTGATTTATTTACTGTGATATTTCATTTGATCTGATGATATGATGTTGACATTTCTGACATGATTGTTGATGATGCAAGCTGACGATAGCTTGCCGACCAGACTCACATGTGGAGTAAAGGGGCCACACATGATTTCCAGAGAGGTTGAGGGAGAGGGGTGGACAACAGCCCTGCCACTACCTACTAGCACTCCCGCCGTGGCTCGAACTGTAGGTTAACAATTACCTAGTTCGAGAGGATCCACGATGCCATGAGGGAATACTGTGACAATCGCTCACGATGATTCTAAGGGGCACACAATAAGGTGGGGGCCTTATTCCTTAGAGCCCTTAGTCTCCCACAAGTTCACCTGGCGGAGTGTTGACTCCAGGGGTTATAGATGTCTACCAATCAGTCCAGTTGGCAAGTGGCACCCTTGGAGCACGTGGTGCATCTTGAAGGGAACGTCGCACAAATTAAACACAAGAAGCGAGTGGCACCCTTGGAGCACGTGGTGCATCTTGAAGGGCACGTCGCGCAAAGGAAATGAACGAGACAAGTGGAACCCTTGGAGCACATGGTGCGTCCTGAAGGGCATGTCTCATTGATGTGGATGAAGGAAACAAACCTAAATAGCCCTAAGACAATAACGCCTTAAGAAATCCTTAAACAACTCCCCTAACCCAGTGTCGCCCAGTTCAGAATCTAAGTACTGAGTCTAAAACTTTTAGGGTAAAATTTTAGTCTAACCTTAAGAACAGACCCTAGAATAAAAATAACAATTTAAACCAGAGCCCACCTAAGTAATAGTTAGGTCTTCATAAAATTCTTGGGGTAAATAAAGAGAGTAAGGATTTAATTAACTAAGGGATTTAAAAATTTGCAAAGAGGAAATTAATTCCTAACTGGTGAAAGATCAAAAGATATTAAATAAATAATAATTGAAAAGATTAATTAGCGCATTTACCTTTTGGTTTAAAAAAAAAAAAAAAGGAAGGGATTAATAAAAAACAGGGAAACTAAGTAATAAGGAAACATAGACAATTAATAAGTAATAAAATTATTTAACGTGCGAGAGTTTAAAAGGTTATGAATTTAAACAAAAAAAAAATGAAAGGATTAATTAGCGCATTTACCTTTTTGGTTTAAAAAAAAAAAAAAGAGGGAATAATAAAAATAGGGAAATGAGTCTTTTAATAAATTTAAAGAAAATAATGTGGGAGAAACGTGGGGGATGAATGACACTTGTACAACAGAGAATTTTTTAGGGGTTTTATTAAAACTTAAATTAAATATGATTAGGGCAAGAGGGGGTCTCAAAACTCTATAAAAGAAGGGGGGATGAGGGGAAAAGGGGATGGGCTGTTAGGTATCGTTATGCTGCCGAATTTGGACTGGACTGATTTCTTGTGAGGAGTTGGGATTTTCTCAGCTGGGATTAGAGTGGTAGCTCAGCCTTGGAGGTGAGCTAGGAAGCTAGGTATACCATTTGGACTGTGTGTGGCCACTTTGCGGCTCGGGGGGGCTAAGGGGGAATCAAAGTACCCCTAGCGATTGGCTGGGAGGTACCGGTGTAGTCTCGGTGGTCGACAAGCGGAGCGGGACAGAGCACTAGCACAGGACATCGACAATGGAATATTTGTCTTGGCTTAAGGTACACCCATCTAAAATTTGTAAATTTTATTTAGTTGATTGCAAGATGAATGGAATCTAAATGGTATAAAATTTTGGTTTCTCTCCATGTAATTTTTATTGTTTGTATGGAATTAAGAAACGCTCTAGGAGACTACATCCTTCTATATTTTATGGCCTCCTTTCCTTGAGTAGCTGCCCTTCGCTTAGCTTATCGGAGTCCCCTTCACGGAGCGCGTAACCCTTTAGCCATCCCTGCCCCATCTACACGCTGCTCCTTACTATGTATTGCTGTAATAGTTCCACTGATCAGAATAATGGTTGTTCTACCTGTCCCTGCTGGTTTAATTTCTTGCATCCCTTCTTTACTTGGAATTGTTTAATTTTTATGATATTGTGGTTCGAATTAATTTCGTGTCTGTAAATTGTTTTTTTTTTATCACTCCTGGAATGTGTTCCTTGGGTTGGCGACAGAAACCTCAGCAATGGATTCAGTGATCTGGATTCAATTTGGGGACTGTGTAGGGTTGAATTATTTTAATCTGGAGCATTTTAAATTCTTGGGCCAAAACTGTCGTAGACGATAGCGTGAGGGGGATTCTTTTAACTTGGACTGTGTGTTGGGTTATTGTTGTGGTTTAATGCCTGGAATTGCCCGAGCAAGGCGAGAGTTGCTGGTCCCGAAGCCCACGTTGAGGTATCAGTTTTCAGTCCCCATTTCATGGCCCTTACACTGGCAAGGCGTGGGTGGCAGTGTGTTGGGCGTGACCCAACGTTCCTCTGGTCTTCAGCCTCATTATGAAGTTACTACTGCGGTGAGTGGAGATTCCAACTGTAAGAAATTTTATTATGTTCAATACCGCCTTGGTAGCCGACCTTTCCCATCCCTTCCACCGTAACATTTGGCAGCCTGCCCTCCTTACCCTTTGACGTGCAGTCGCCCCATGATTGGGTCACTGCCTCTCTGCCCCTTTATCCACCTGTAACTAGACGGGATTTCCAACGCAAAGAACGTCTGCGTGTTTTAGCTGGGCCCGAGTTTTCGTTGTTCCTGTTTGGAAAATGACTGGTTAGCGTTGATTTTTAGCCTTCAAGGGCACTAGCGTGAGTTATTGTGATTCCCTGAACCCCTTAACGACTTCATTTCTGTCTGGAACGACTCTCCCTTGACACAGCCACTTACTCTAGTCAGTAGCTGCATTACCGTAAACGACTGTTTCATTTTTATTGCGGGTTTATGAAGTAATTAAATATTGCTGGTGGGTGAGCCATCTAGCTGCACTGTTAAAAGTTTTGATGGATGTCCCATCACCTGCTTCCTAAAACCAGAAGTTACCAAAACAAGAATTGTTATGATGTTAGTAATTGAGATTTGTTGGTAGGCTGCCGCGGTTCTTGTTCCTCGTTTGACCCTTGCTTCCCTTCTCCTTGATTTTTTTTTCGTGGTTCAGTTCACCCATCCAATCCGTTGATAACTGTTGTAAGGATCTATGACAGAAAACTTCCAGATACCTAATTCCTGATAGATTCTCAAGTGGTAAATAAATTAATTGGGAATCTATTAAATCCAATAATCTATCTTATGAATGGGCAAAGAATTGATTTAATTTCGTTTAGTGGGTATTATTTGGTGGTTACCATTCTAGTATAACTGAAGTTTGGGTTTAATTTAAGATGAGTATTGTTTTAATACAAGTTGAATATCATTCTCTTACAATCGGTTAGGGTTTGATTATAATTCCATAACTACTTAAAATTCTTTATAAATTTAAACTTTAATTCTATGATCACGTTGGAAAAAGACCTATAAGGATGATGAGTAGACAAAGCAGCCTGTATTTTATTGCTAGATGATAAATTTTCACTAAGATTCTTAATAACGGGGAAGGAAGTTATAAATGTAAAGGTAACCGAAATTTTATAACATTGGGAATTGTGGTTATATAAAGCTGTATTGGTTTATGTTGCCTTCCGTATAGACTGATGATAGCAGATTAGTTTAAATTGGATAATGTGCTGTAAGATTTATGATACTTTCGCCTTAAGAATTTTATACCTTTGTCCCTTTCATTTTGATAATAAAATATTTGATTCCACCCTTACCATTATGTCATGAGGTGAACCGGCATTGTACTTGAGCCTTTTCGTATAGACCCTTATCATTAGAGTGGATGTTGTGAATGAATATATAGGCCCCTTGTTTAGACCTCATCATGGCTTAAGAAATGGGTTAAAGTTTTAAATATTGTTATTGATTTAAAAAAATAAAAATAGATCATTATTAAGAGGTACTCATTGCTGTATATTGCTGTATAGATCATTATTAAGAGGTACACATTGTTGTATATTGCTGTATAGATCATTATAAAAAAAATAAAATAATAGATCATTATTATTGGTATATTGTTGTATACATTGTTGTTGGTCACTATAATTGCTTAATTAATTTCAAACAACCAAGTGAAACATAAATTATCAACCCAGGGAAGTCTTTTGTTTCAAAGATAGCTGCGCACTATATATGCTCAATTCCAAAAGCACTTAGTGTTGTAGTA
>ML788950.1:364478-390826 GCA_009831015.1 Picea engelmannii
CACAAATAAGATCACGTACTCCCAGGTATCAAAATTTCTTTCTCGGACATTATTATACTTGTGGAAATTTTGAACACAAGGCAATCAATTGTAGAATCAATGAAAGGAATAACTATGCAAGCTACATGAATGGTGAAAATAGTAGATATGAAAATGTTCGTAGAACTATCAACAAAAATTATAATCCATTTGACCCATTAATAGATCAAAAATTTGTATGTTACAAGTGCAATAATATCGGTCATAAAGCATGAGATTGCAGAGAGATGAAGGAAGATAATCATATGCCAAATGTCTTTATACCAACTACAACATGGAAAAGGAAAGAAACTCCACACAATGAAAACTGTCAAATAACATTGGTCGCTAAAGAATGAAAATAAGAAGATGAATGGTTCATAGACAATGGGTTCTCATCTTATATGACTGGAGATCAAAGAAAATTTGTCAGCTTGAAGAAAAAGGGTGGAAATGTTACATTTGGAGATGACTCATCTACTAAAATACTTGGAAAAGGAATTGTAAAGCTTGGAAGTGAAAATGTAAAAACGGGAAAATTCCTATTGGTTGAAGATCTGAAGCATAATCTCCTCAGTGTTAGTAAAATGTGTGATCAAGGATACACTCTTATGTTTGACTCCCGAAAATGTAAAACCAGAGAAAATAACTCAGGAAGATTGGTTGCAACTGCAACAATAAGAACAAACAACATATACATCCTAGAAATGAAGAAGAGAGAGAATATACAACCACAAAAAAGGATTCCAAGGAAGAAAATGTCCCAAAGACAAAAATTAAGCATGAAGTATTATTGAGTGCCACATGTTCAGGGGTGCAGCCCCAAAGAAGAGAGTTACCTTTTGCCATTAAAATTAGGGGGAGAATCCCTACCCTTTGTCATTGATGTCAAAGGGGGAGAGAAATTGGGATCATGATGATAGGGGGAGCATGAGTGTTGCCATCAATGACAAAGGGGGAGATTGTTGGAAGATTGGTTGTTGTCATTGATGTGAACCCTAGTCATGGGTTTTGGACTGCAAGATTGATGAAGGTATTTGGGCATGAAGGAAAATGCACATGTAGATACAAGACTCATGGATGGATAGTATACATCATGTTGTTTCTGGTGGTATGTGGCATGTCATGTGGATCCTCATGGTTGAGGAGAAATGAATTTTTGAAGATGACAAAGTGAATTGAAGAAGGAAGTACATGTAGGCCTTGAAGATAATTAAAGAAAAGAATTACAAAATAAGAAATTGTCAGGTCAGTCCTAATGTTAAAAGGAAGTGACATAAATGGTATAAATAAATATCATTATACATTCATTTGATATACAATTCAAATTTCATAGGAAGTCAGAAGTAAAGAAGGCCGGATTTCAAGGGAGGATGAAGTGTTTTGGTGATGTGTTCTAAGATATGTTATTTTCAGGTCATCTGACCATTTTTTCTATAACGTTTTTTCTAGAATGATTCAGATGGTGAAATTTCTATGATATTGATAAGACATATCAAGGTACCTATGGTAAAAATTTCATCTCTTGATTCACTATAATTATGGAGATACACTATGTGGAAGATAGGGTTTTTGACCAGTCCTCAAGCTAGTTAATAAACAGTGTTCCGGGTAAAATAGTCATAACTTATTCATAGAGAATCCAAATGAAGTGGGACAAACTGAATTGGAAATAGTATGGACTGTGTTTTCTTGTGTGCAAGTTTTAGAACCCGATGTTAAATATTGGGCATGGGGCATTCTGTGCAAGTTCGGTCTCTTGAATAAACCAAAATTGAACAAAGTCTACCATTCTCTCTATAACTTGTTTTTGTGTGAAAGAAAGGGGAAAGGATGGAGAGTTAAATCCTCTCTTGATATTAGAGTACTATATATTCCTCTTGGATTTTTATCCCTCCCTTTACATTTGGAAGCTGTAGCTACCTTTGGAAGTCATTACTTCCCTTGAACAATAACTATTGATTATTTCTCATATATTGTGCATGTTGTATTGTGGTGTATTGGTGTAACTCTTATACTATTGTTCATTTATCATTGGATATAGTTGAATGGTTTAAGTATAAATTGAAAAAGGTTTTAAATTTTACTTGATACTGATTCACCCCCCTCTCAGTATCAACAACTATTGAATCCATAGTAATAAATCATAGTAATACATAACTAAACGGATGTGTGTTTGATATGCTGTTATCCATATTTGAACTTAATGTATGTCCATATTAATATTACATGACTAACATGAGCTATGAACATAATCGTAATCCAGTAATGTTTGAATATGATGAATACAATCATATAAGAAACTTCATAGATAATGAATCAATGATGTATTGAGAATCACTGCCTTTGTTTCAACATAAGATAGCTTAGTTTGATCTTTAATCAGGCACTATAACCTATCTAAGAAAAACATAATCACAAGCTATGGCTTATTCCAACCATTCATGTTATCTTATACATAGCATCTTCAAGATTGGTTAACTCTATACCATTGTAATCCGGTATTCATTGCACTACTCATATGATAGATTCATTGCTTCCATCTTTATGTACTATTGATTAGGATGAATTCGTGCTTCTCCCTGTACATGGACATGGTCGTATTTGGCCATGTCCATGTATAGGGACAAGATTGAATTCAAGCATGTCACTCTACATGGACATGGTTTTGTTTGGCCCTGTCCATGTACATGGATAATTGAAACTAGACACTCTTGAATTATATTGTGCTTATATGTCCCATATAGTATTATTGCTTTTCCTCATATTGAAAAAATTATAAAATTTAAATTCCCATCTCCTTGACCCATTCCACTTTTTTTCTTTCGTTGCCAACAATTATTTTCTGCATTTTCTAACCTTTTTAATGTCAATAAGCCATGTTCAAAGAATATCCCATTGGAATTGGCCTCTTAAATGTGGCTTATCTGATTTTCTACTACTATGAGAACATCTCATTTTGAGTTGTTAAAATTTTAAGTTTGACCATTCCATAGTCATCCTTTGGTATAAGAGACTATTTATGTTATAATATAAGTAATTATTTAACTTATTCATTTGTTTATGTTGCAACGTGAGTAATTGTTTGATGTAACAATCGATTGCAAGTATAAATTTGAAATATTTGTTACCTAAACAAAATAGTAAAAAAAATTCCACTATTAATGAGATCTTTATATTTCCCCATTGGAAAATTTTCGTGAATCTTGGAAGCCATCACATCTTTTGAATTTGTTGGAAAAAAATTGGGTGGGGGGTTAATATGGATCTGTCCATGTACATGGACAACCCCGAATTCGGGCCTGTCCCTGTACATGGACAGGTCGAATATCGCCCTATCCATGTACAGGGACAAGCCTGAATTCGGGCTTGTCCCTGTACACGAGCAAGGATGAATATGTTAAGCATTGCATGCTTGTTGTATTTGTTGTGCATTGTATTGCATTGCATGCTTATTGTTGCACATTGCTTACTACTATACCTCATACTCCAATACCAACTTATGGAAAACAGTGTTGTAATCATTATACTATATGTGATTAATAATATGTAATATCTTTAATTATGCTAGCTTCACTAAACAATGATTAGGTCTCATAAGTAGATCCATAATAGCTAAGTATAGCCTATCTTATTTTAACATCATGGGTTCGATTCATAAGATGTGTTATGGATTAGAGTATATTACAAGGAGTGTATTGCTTGTACTATAATTTCTTGGATTTCATTGAGCTTATGTAAAAATGGTGTACACATTAGGTAAAGAGCTATGTGTTATAAACAATTCCATAGGGTTACAGTTAACCTCTTTTATACAAAATTAATGTATGTGTTCTAGCTTATTATGACAACACTTATTTGATAATCAACTTCATAGTGATTACATATTATATATCACAGATTTTAGATTTTAGATAAAATATTTTAGATTTTAGATAAAATATTTTAGATTTTAAATTTTAGTATTAAATTGTTAGTTAGATTTTAGATTTTATATGTTATAGTATTAGAGTGTTGACAGGGCCGTATTTGGCCCTGTCCATGTATAGGGACAGACCTGCATTCATGCTTGTCCATGTATAGAGACAGGTTCGAATTTGGGCCTTTGCTTGTACATGGGCATGGCCATATTTGGCCCTATACATGTAAAAGGACATGCCTGAATAAGGGCATGTCCATGTACATGGCCAGGGCTGAATATGGCCTTGTCCATGTACATGAACATGCTTGAATTTGGGCATGTCCCTGTACATGGATAGGGAAATTCAGGTCTTTCCCTATACATGGACATGGCCAAATATAGCCTTGTCCATGTATAGGGACATGCTCGAATTCAGGTCTGTCCCTGTACATGGACATGCCCAAATATCTTAAGCATTGCATGCTTCCCGTATCTTATACTCATTTCTTAGATAATAAATATAAATTTTATGAGTTAAATGTGTTATGGATATAGAGTATATTACAAGGAGTGTATTTCTTGTACTATAATTACCTTGGATTACATCGAGCTTATGTAAAATTGGTGTACATATTAGGTAAAGAGATATGTGTTATAAACATGTCCATAGGTTTACAATTAACCTTTTTTACACAGAGTTAGTGTATGTGTTCTAGCTTACTATGACAACACTTATTTGATAATCAACTTCATAGTGATTAGAGCTTACATATCATAGATTTTAGATTAAATATTTTAGATTTTAGTATTAAATTGTATGTTAGATTTTAGATTTTAGATTTTATAGTCTTAGAGTGTTGACAAGGCCATATTCGTCCTTTTACATGTATAGGGACATGCATGAATAAGTGCATGTCCTTGTACATGGACATGGCTGAAGATGGCCTTGTCTATGTAAAGGGACAAGCCCAAATTAGAGCATGTCCTTGTACATGGATAGGGAAATTCATGCATGTCCTTGTACAGAGAAAGGGATAAAAACAACCCTGTCCATGTATAGGGACAAGCCCGAATTCGAGCATGTCCTTGTACATGGACAAGGTCGAATATGTTAAGCATTGCATGCTTGTTGTCTCTGTCAATCAGAATATGGACCTATCCATGTACAAAGATGGGCCTGAATTTGGGCTTGTCCATATACATGGACAAGGCCATATTTCAATTGACGTTGGTGCTGAGGGTAGGAGGACGTTGGTGTTGTGGGTGTTTGGTTTAGAATAATTTTAAATTTTATGATTTAAATAGTTAGTGTTAGTATTCTCTGTTTGACAACAAAGGTATTCCAACAGAGGAAGAACACCTTCAATAACCACTCACATAACCATATCAAAGATCAACACACTGATGTTTTCATGTGGTAAAACCCTTACGGGGAAACACCCACGACCCTAGCCAATGTGACCACATGGAGCAGTTTATTAATGCAAAAGAAAAATATTACAGAGATATTTGACAAGAGAGTTTCTCACAATCGATCATTGGGAAATGACCCTCCATGCTCTTTAAATAGAGATCATGAACCAATTGGGTGTTAAGCCACAAATCAATGGTCGTTAAGATCGATGAAAGTATGAATCATCGGATCACTTTATGTCAAGAACATATCGTGACCATTGGATTTCCTAACTACAAATGCATACTAATGCATACTAAAGAAACACACTAAGAAACACACTTTTACCTAACGACACATTAGACCAAGTAGATATTAACTAACTCCTAAATGTCTAAATATCCTAACATCCCCCCTTAAGAAAAACTTGGTATAGGATTGAAGGATTTACAATGGTGACACAATAGGAGAAGGAAGGAGGAATTAGAGCCTATCCCCCCTTAATGACAACTTCTTGAAATCCTAACATAGATCAAAGTTTGGAAATCTTTGCTTCTGTAAGAGACTTTATGAAAATGTCTGCAACTTGATCTTTTGTAGGACAAAATATCACTTCAATAACTTGATCATGAATGATATTTATGATGAAGTGCATGTGTAACTTGATGTGTTTTCTACGCTAATGTTGAAATAGGTCTTTGGCGAGTTTGATGGAACTCTGATTGTCGCACCAAAGGCTGGTCGAATGCTACTGCTGGAATCCAAACTCTCAAAGGATATGTCAAAACCACAAGGCTTCCTGACTTGCATTTACCACTCCTCAATACTCTGCTTTTACTGAAGAAATCTCAATAGCCTATTGTTTCTTACAGGCCCAAGTGACAGGTCCTGAACCAAGGATGAAAACATAGCCTGCAGTAGATTTCCGATCATCAGGTTCATCGGCTCAATCTGAATCAGTGAAACCAACCAATAAAGGAGTCCCCCCTAAACTATAATGTATCCTAAACTGATATGTAGCATAGACATAGTGTGATGCAGGAGCATCGTTGGCAAGCACGTAGAGGAAGGACCACTCAACACATGAGAGTTCTTCCAGAACTTCAACGTGGGCAGTTACAACCGATTTAAGCAGGAGCCCGAAGAGCCATTTTGGCTCAGGGGAGAGAGAGATCTAGAGACTAGGAGGTTAGTGGACCTTGCTGAGTTAGGGGGTCTGCATCAGGTGGTATCAGAGCCTAAGTTTTTCATCTGTAGACTTCAGGCGACAGAGGAAAAGAAGGAGATAGAGAACTCAGAGCTGTACTCTGTGTGTGATAGTTAGTCAACAGAATGCCACCAAGAAGATGAGAGCCGCCTTTAGCCAACCGTGTTGTAGAGAGGGAGATGTGAGAGATTCGTGCCCAATTGGAAACAATGGAAGCAACACAGAGAAGAGCACCTGACGTTGGGGATGTCAGTGATGCAGAAAGTGAAGAGGTTGAGGTTGAAGAGGCTACAGGAGAGGATGCTGCAGAAGAATGTTTGTTGAGAGAAGTTGCCAGATTGGGAGGCAGAGCTAAGATAGAGGTCCCCATGTATGAGGGAAATCTAGATGCTGAAGAACTGTTGGACTGGATAAGATCCATGGAAAAAAACTTCAACTATGAAGATGTCGATGAGGAGAAGAAGGTGAAGCAGACAGTCACCAGGCTAAAAGGGCATGCAACACTGTGGTGGGACGAACTGCAGGATGAGAGGAGAAGTAAAGGAAAACAAAGGATAAAGAGTTGGGATAGGATGGTAGCCAAACTGAAGGCTAAGTTCATACCCAAAGACTACAGGAAGCTACAGAACCTGAGACAGAAAGGGATGATAGTCAAGGAGTACACCGAGGAGTTCTATCGGCTGAACATCAGAACTGGACAACAGGAGAGAGACGAAGAGAAAGTCGCTAGATATATAAATGGCTTGATATATGAGATCTAGGACAAGCTCAACATGATGTCAGTTAGGACTGTGGAAGATGCTTATCAGTTTGCACTGAAGGCAGAGGAGAAGTTGGCCAGAAAACAAAACTAGCGAGGAAGAGGTAAAGGCCCGATCCTAAGAAAAAGAAAGGGATTTAACCGTGACAAAGAACATCAGTCTAATGATGAGGCTGAGAAACCACACAATCACTCAAAATGAGGAGGAAGTTCATGAGGGAGACAAAGTGGTGGAAGAAAATCTTCTAGAGGAAGAGGTAGAGGAGGAGTAAGGTGCTATAACTGTGGAAAGATAGGGCACATATATTGGTAATGTCCCGAGAAGAAGAAGGAAGGAGGAGAAGCTCACATTTCAGAATCACAATGAAGAGATGTTTAAGCAGAAGGAGTAGAGGATGGAGCATCCCTGATGTTGAGAAAATTTCTTTTAAAACCAGAGGCAGAAATTGAAAAACCAGTGCAGAGAAATAGTCTCTTCAGGACAACTTGCAAGACTAAGGATAAAGTATTCAAGGTGATCATTGATAGTGGGAGTACTGACAACCTAGTATCCACAGAGATGGTGGAGAAATTGGAGCTAAAGACAACTGCACATCCAAGTCCATACAGAGTCTCATGGCTGCAAAAAGGACACCAGGTAACGATCGCTAAACAATTCTTGGTTGAAATTAAAATAGTAGGATATAAAGATGAAATACTATGTGATGTAATTCCCATGGATGTATGCCACATTTTGTTGGGAAGACCATGGCAGTTTGACAGAAATGTCATTCACGATGGAAGGAAGAATACATATACATTGGAGAATAATGGTAGGACACATATGTTGTTGCCAATGGAGGAGAAGAACGCGAAAGAGGAAGCCATCACAAGCATACTTCTCATGAGTGGGAAGGAACTCCTGAAAGAAGTCAAGGAAGAATAGGAGATGCGGTTCATTGTGGTGAGGAATCCTAGAGTCATCCTTATGAGTACATCAATGGATGATTTTCCTGAAGAAGTTTAGGAGCTGCTGGATAATTTTGCTAATATAGTGGTGGATGAGCTGCCAAACTCATTTCCATCCATCAGGAGTATCAATCATCATATCGACTTGATACCAGGAGAAAGCTTGCTGAACAAGACAATGTATAGATTAACACCTCGAGAAAATGAGGAGGTGAAGAAGCAAGTCCAAGAATTGTTGGATAAGGGTTTGGTCAGAGAAAGTTTGAGCCCATGCGCAGTACCAATTATGTTAAGCCCAAAGAAAGATGGAGGATGGAGAATGTGCACAGAATCGAGAGCCATCAACAATATCACCATCAGGTACATATTTCCTTTACCAAGAATGGATGACTTAATGGATTGCTTAAGTGGAGCAAATTTCTTTTCCAAGATAGATCTGAAAAGTGGATATCACCAGATCAGGATGAGAGAAGGTGATGAATGGAAAACAACATTTAAGACGAATGAAGGTCTGTATGAGTGGTTGGTTATGCCATTTGGATTAACGAATTCCCTGAGCACTTTTATGAGGCTGATGAACAAAATTATAAAATATTTCATTGGCAATTTCGTGGTTGTATACCTAGATGATATACTGATATTTAGCGGGACTAAAGAGGATCATTTGAGGCACCTAACACTAGTAATGAGGAGGCTACAATAGGAGAAGCTACTGATCAATCTGAAGAAGTCCTCTTTTATGAAGATGAAGCTCATTTACTTGGGTTTTGTGATATCTTCGAATGAATTGAAGATGGATCCAGAAAAGGTGAAAGCAATCAAGGAATGACCGTCACCAAGGAACATGTTCGAAGTAAGGAGCTTTAATGGTTTAGCAAGTTTCTACAGAAAGTTCATTAGAGACTTTAGTGGAATTTGTGCACCAATGATGGATACAGTGAAGAAGTGGCACACGTCTTTTAAATGGACAGAGGAGGCTGAAAGGAGATTCAATATACTGAAGGAGAAGATAACATAATGACCAATTCTGATCTTTCTGAATTTTGGGAAGACATTCTAGGTAAGATGTGACGCAAGCAGAGTTGCAATAGGAGCAGTTTTGAGTCAGGATAACAGACCTGTTGGAGACTAAGAGGAAATACTCCACATATGACAAGGATTTCTATGCCATAATTCAAGCATTGAAGAAATGGAAGCATTATCTTGTCCCGCAAGAGTTTGTCTTATACAACAATAACCAAGCTTTACAATTCATAACCCGACAAGAAAAACTGAATCAGAGGCATGTAAAATGGGTTGAATTTATGCATAATTTTACTTTTGTCATAAAACATATTGTTGGGAATGCTAACAAGGTTGTTGATGCGTTAAGCAGGAGATGTTTGATCATGCAGGAATTCCAGGTGAAGACCTTGGGGTTTGAACACCTTAAGGACATGTATCATGATGATATAGATTTCAATGAGGCATATGAGGCATATGCTAATCTTGTGTTGAGAGATAGAAGTCAGTGGACATAATACATGATTCAGGAAGGACTGTTGTTTAGAGGACATTAGTTGTGCATACCAAAATGCTCAATAAGGGATAATATTCTAAAGGAAAAACATAGCAGAGGATTGGCTGGACATTTCAGCCATGATAAAATGTTCACACAGTTGAGTAGTTCATACAATTGGCCAGGTATGAGAACATAAGTGATAAATTTTGTGAACAGATGTAGAATCTGCCAACATGTTAAGGGGAAAAGACAGAACACTAGGTTGTATCAACCATTGCCAATAACAAAGAGGCCTTGGGATGCAATAAGCATGGATTTTGTGTTGGGATTGCCAAGAACAAAAAGAGGATTTGATTCCATATTTGTGGTGGTGGATAGATTTTCAAAGATGGCACATTTCATCCCATGCCAGAAGACCAGTGACACAATGCATGTTTCAAATCGGTTTTTCAAAGAAGTTGTGAGACTTCACGGTCTACCCAGGAGCATTGTCTCAGACAGAGACACAAAAATTGTTCGTCAATTTTGGAGGATGTTGTGGAAGAAGATGGGGACGAATTTGTCCTTCAGCTCAGCTTATCACCCTCAAACAGATGGGCAAACTGAAGTGGTAAATATAAGTTTGGGGAATTTATTAAGGAGTCTAGTTACTGACATCATAACCAATGGGATCAGATTCTGCCATAAGAAGAATTTGCATACAATGAATCAACAAATAGGATCACTAGAAGGAGCCCATTCCAAATACTCTATGGAATGAACCCGGGGGAGTGTCTGAGTTGAGAGACTTGGAATAGGGTGAGATTAACAACACTAGAGCAGAGGATTTGTTGCGGAGATGGAGCGACTCCATAGCTAGATCAAAGGAAAGATGGAGAGTTCTAATCAGGAATACAAGCATAGAGATGATCAACATCGCATGGAAATTCAATTTGAAGTAGGATATTAGGTTTTAGCACATCTCAGGAAGGAAAGATTCCCTAGGAGAACATACAACAAGTTGAAGATGAAAAAAATAGGATCATGTAAGATCTTGAGGAAGTTTGATGCAAACACCTATGAGATTGAGATGCCAGATGGTGTGGGAATTTTACCCATATTAAATGTCTCAGACCTATATCCTTACAAGAAAGACGACAAAAAAGGATCAGAAGATCAAGGAAAGATTCAGTGGGAGAAGCAGATGCCTGTGGCAGAGAAGCTACAGATGGAGAAGATTCTGGATCAGAGGATTGGCAAGAAGACCAGAAGGAAAACCTATTTTGAGTATCTGGTCAAATGGAAAGGACACCCAATCAAAGCTGCCAGTTGGGAAAACAAAGCTGCTATCCAGAAGAAAGGAAAATCAGTAGAGGAGCTCATGGACAGGAGTCCATGAATTTTTGTCAAGGGGAGTATGATGCAGGAGCATCATTGGCAAGCGCGTAGAGGCAGGACCACTCAACACGTGAGAGCTCTTCTAGAACTTCAACGTGGGTAGTTACAACTGATTTAAGTAGGAGCCCAAAGAGCCATTTTGGCTCAGGGAAGAGAGCGATCTAGAAAACGAGAGGTCAGTGGACCCTTCTGAGGTAGGGGGTCTGCATCATAGTGAAGTATCCTTTTATTTTCTTTCCAATGGATTTCATGGGGTGTTTTCATATACCAGGAAACAAGACCAACAACAAAGGAAATATCATGATGGGTATGAGTCAAGTATAAGAGGCTACCAACTAACTGACAGTACAGGGTGACGTCAAATTTAGGAGAAGTACAAGTGGCATTAAACTTGACTCCAGACTGGAAGGGAGTAGTTGTTGGCTTACAATCATCCATGTGAAAGTGAGGAAGAAGGTCACAAGCATACTTAGACTAGGAAAGAAAAATTCCTTCATTGGTTTGCAAAACTTGGAGGCCAAGGAAGTAGTGCAGAAAACCTAAGTCTGTCATTTCAAATTTCTTCTTAAGGCTGGTTTTCACATGGTTTAAAAGTTTTGAGTCACTATCAGTAAGGATAAGGTCATCAACATAAAGTACACAGATTATGATATGGCTTCCTACTTTCTTGGTATAGACATTAGGATCAGAATGGCATCTAGAGAATCCAATGGTAATAAGAAAGGTGTCCATTTTGGCATACCAAGCTCAGAGAGCTTGCTTGAGACCATAAAGATATTTCTTAAGGCAACAAACAAGGATCCATAAAGCTCACCAAAGACCCAATTCAACATCAACGTAGAAATCACATCGAGATACACATGCACTTCATCAGAAAGCTCATTCATGATCAAGTTATAGAAGTGCTCTTTTGTCCTACATAAGATCAAGTTGCAGACATTTTCACAAAGTCTCTTACAGAAGTGTAGTTTTCCAAAATTTGATCTATGTTAGGAGTTCAGGAAGTTTTCATTAAGGGTGGATAGGCTCTAATGCCTCCTTCCTTCTCCTATTGTGTCACCATTGTAAATCCTTCAACTTGGGAAAATCCTTTTGCAACCAATCGAGCCTTGTGTATTTCAACACTTCCATCTAATGCATACTTAGTTTTGTAGACCCATTTACATCTGACAAGTTTTTTTCCTTTTGGAAGAGGTACAAGATCCCAAGTATCATTTGCAATTAAAGAACGATACTCTTCATTCATTATTGTATCACAATCTGGATGACCTAAATCTTCTGCAAATGTCTCTCGATCATGAGTTTATGAAACTTGAGCCAAAAGATAAGAGTCTCATTGGAACAGTGAACATGTCCAACGTTGATCTAAAGGATCATTGACAAGATCACCATCTGCTTCTCGTGTTGAACAGACCCATCTAGGAAGTGGTGGAGTTGGTGCTGGTTTAGGTTCAAATGACTCATCTCGAGGAAGGTGAGCAAGCGGAGGTGGATTTTCATTCTCACTATCATCATCTAAAGAAGAAACCAGAATAGAAGAAGGAACAAACACCGAAGATGGCTCGCAGGCTGAGGAAGGCACAACCATCGAATTAGGCTCACAGGCCAAAGAAGGCACAAACGCCGAATTAAGATTGCAGGCCAAGAGATTTTCATCAAATTTAACATCTCTTCTAATAAAAATTTCATTACAATGTGTTTGAGGAAGTCTATAACCTTTGATATATTCAAAATCACTAACAAATACACACTTCTCACTTTTAGGCTACAATGCTTTCCTTTTCTCATCAGGAATGTGAGCCCATGCTATACTGCGAAATACACAAAAGTGACTTACATCTGGTTTAATTTTAGTCCAAGATTATTCTGGTGTTATATTTTTAAGAGCCTTTGTGGGAATGCGATTTACTATGTAATTTGCAAATTTGATGGTTTCCGCCCAATACTTTAGACTTAATCCCCTAGATTGGATCATACAATTAGCCATTTCTTTTAATGTGTGGTTCTTTCTCTCAGCAACACCATTTTGTTGTGGTGTATATGGAACAATTTGTTGCATTTGGATTCCTTATGTAGTGCAATAACTTGTAAAATTATTGTTCACATATTTGCCTCCATTATCTGTTCTTAACCGTTGAATTTGATGTCCAGATTGCTTTTCTACAAGGGCCTTGTAGGCAAAAAACTTGTCAAAAACTTCAGTCTTAAGTTTTAAGAAGTAAACCCAAGTACATTTGGAAAAGTCATGAATGAAAGTTAAGAAATACTTGCGCCCAGAAAAAGGAGAAGAATGTGGACCACACAAATCACTGTGAACAAGATGCAAAGGACCCAAGGTGTGCCAAG
Organism: Picea engelmannii; assembly: GCA_009831015.1. Classification (NCBI taxonomy): domain Eukaryota; kingdom Viridiplantae; phylum Streptophyta; class Pinopsida; order Pinales; family Pinaceae; genus Picea; species Picea engelmannii. The sequence continues at coordinate 377,930 of ML788950.1, forward strand.
ATGCACATTTTTGAAAACTATCCCGATGATGTTTGCCAAGAAAATAACTGGCACAAACACCATCTCTACATGAAACAAGAGGAAGACCAGTCACCAACTGTTGATTAGATAGTTGCTACAATGAGTGATAGTTTAGATGACCAAACCACTCATGCCAAATGTTTCTCAAGTCATCACTATGAGCAACAAAAACTGATGAAAAAGATGATGACCCAAAGTTGTCAAACGTGTACAACCTGGTAATATCATAAGCAATTCTAGTTGCAACAAGATGATTATGATATTTTATATCCTTGATTACAACTTGGTGAGGTGAAAAATCTACGGTTTTACCTTCACCTAAATGAGTGGTTTGATATACTGATAGAAGGTTACAAGAAAGACTTGGAACACATAATACATCATTGAAATGACCATTTTTTGCTTGAATTGTTCCAAATCCTTCAACACTAAGAGATCTATGATCACCAACAAATATTTTCTTGGCATTACATTCATTTAGAGTAGAAAATATGTCTCTATCCTTAGCCATATCATAAGATGCTCGAAAATCAATAAGTCACTTATCAAAAGTAGAAGTAGAAGGTGTATTGAAGGAGAAACCAGAAGAAGAAAGTGCATGTCCATGATAAGAAGAATAAGAAGTAGAATCAATATTGATGTTGTGCTTCTTCATCGCTAATTCTAAAGCTATCATTTTCTTGAAACATTTAGACTCATCATGACCATCTTTATCCCAAAAGTTGCAATGTCTCTCAGTCTTCTTACTTTTATATTTTGATCCTTTGTCACCATTAAGAAATGAAGTTGTCTGAGTGGGTTTGGGACCCTTATGTTGCTTGTTGTTGTAGTGAGGATGTTTCTTCTTGGGATACTTGGGTTTATCTTTCTTTTGGGCAACTAAGGATTTGTTGGAGGTACCTGCAATGTTGATCACTCCAAGTTGTACAAGCTTATCTTCCTGTCTAATCAAAGTAGCACAAAAGGACTCAAGAGTGGGTTTTTCATAAGATTTCCCTAAAGCCTCTCTCATGGCATAAAAGGTAGATAAAAACACATAATATGCACTACCTAGCTTAGAAATAATAAGATAGATGCAACGCTCTTCCTCCATTTTTATCTTACATTCTTCATATAAAATTCTGAGTTTTTAAAACCTAGAAAGATAGTCTCCAGGACAAGAAAAATCAGTTGGACTCAAGGTCAATACTTGATTTTCTAACTGTTGTGCTCGAATAATATTGAGTTTACCAAACATAGATTCAATATTTTCCCAACCTTCTTCAGGGTTATCAATTTCTTCAAGGCGGTATCTTAAATAAGGAGAGATGGACATTTTGATTAGTCCACGTGCTTCGTCACTCCTATTAGCCCATTTGGATTTCTTATCATTATCAGTGGGTTCTTTTCCTTTCCCAAGGTAATCCGATACCAGCCTTTACTTCTTAATAAATCTTCCATATGAGATTTCCATTGGAAGTAGTTGGTGCTGGTAAGCAAAACATTACTTGTATAATCCATATTAAATATGTAGATAATATGGATTTAAAAACTGGAACTGATGATCTGGATGGAAAGAGATTGAAACGTTATGCGGGTTTAAAAAAATGACACTAAAAACAAACTTCGTATGTGAGATTTATGCCCTTTTAAAAAAAGGCATAAATGGTAACCAAATGACCATGTGATAGTGTAAGCTGCTTTATGAAGTGACCCACTTTTATAAAGAGAAGTGGGGATCACTTTTACAATGAAGTTACTTTACAACATAAAAGTTGCATGCAAAATAAATAACTTTAAAATAAAATATTAAAGCTACTTATAGTGATTCACTTTTATACCTGAAGTGAAATACACTTTACAATTTTAGCATGAACTTTAAAAAAAAAAGGTAACAAAAGAGAGACTTGAACTCAAGGCCTCTTACTTAATAAGGCAACTTTTAACCAAATGATCTAGCAAAACATATTGTAATTTTAAAAAGGAGGATTGGGGTTGTTGTTGTTGTTGTTGTTGTTGAGCGTGTTAATTTTTTATTTTTTTTTGTTGTTGATGGCCTTGGAGAGCATGCTAAAAAAAACTCTTTTCACACAAGAAAACAATTTTGCTTCTCGATGACAACAAGAGTTAGATCTCGATTAGCTTACCCGAAAGATGCACCTTTTCTTATTTGTTTCTGATTTTCTGAGATCGCATAGGGCGTAGGGAAAAGAGAATACACAGATCTAAAATAGTAGAAACCCAGAAATAAATAATACAAAACCAAAATAAAACCAAAATACTACTCTGCAAAAATTTAAAAAATGCGTATTCAAGTTTTATACCTCTGGATCTGACTGTAATGGATGTATCCTGAGAAAATGAAAACCTTTTTGAGTGAAACAAAAAGTGTTCCTAAATGAAACATGTGCTCCAGACGCAATGAAATAGTCATATCAGCCCAAAAATTTACAAAAATGACAAAAAATGGAGATGAGGCAACTCAGGTTCACGATCTCGATCGACAACAGCAGTGGGTCTTCAAACAGGCTATGATACCATGTTCGATAACATAGGTATTCCAATAGATAACAAACACCTTCAGTAACCACTCACATAACCAAATCAAATATTAACACATTGATATTTTCACATGGTAAAACCCCTATGGGGAAACATCCACGACCCTAACCAACATGACCACTTGGAGCAGTTTTTTAATGCAAAAGAAAAAGGATTATAGAGAGATTTTATAGGAGAGTTTCTCACAATTGATCATCGACAAATGAACCTCCATGATATTTTAATAGAGATCATGGACCAATAGGGTGTTAATCCACTGATCAATGGACATTAAGATCGTGGAGAGTATGAACCGTCAGATCACTCTATGTCAGGAACATATCATGACTGCCAGATTTCCTAACTACAAATGCATACTAATGCATACTAAAGAAATACACTTTTACCTAACGACACATTAGGCCAAGTAGATATTAACTAACTCCTACGGGTCTAAATATCCTAAAATTCTCTCCTGGGATGGTCCATGAGATCTAGGAGTAGTTAGTGTTATTTTATGATTTAGTTAGTGTTATTTTATGATTTAAATGGTTAATATTATTTTATGATTTAAGTACCAAGTTTAGATAATGTGTGATTTTGTTCTTTCCTGGGATGGTCCATGAGACTTAGGAGTAGTTAAGAAGAGAACGATCACATTATTGATCTTCCTTTTATGTTGGGATAATAAAATCTTATAAGTAAATATCATGACAATCATGTGGACATTTTTCCGTTAAAGAATAACTTAATTTTTTACTTTGTCTTGAAATCAACCTTTCTTGACTTATGCCCCCTTTAATTGTTGTGTGGGTTTTTGGTTCTGTGCTTTACCTAATGAAACTTAGCCACCTTGACTTTAGAATAATTTAATTGTTGACTTTGTGTTGAAACCACCTTTGCTTGAGTTATGCCCCCCTTAATTGTTGTCTCAGTTTTTGGTTTTGTTCTTTGCTTTTTCCTAAAGAACTTTGGATCCCTTCTCTTGAGTTGTTTTTTTCTTGTTGATTTTTATGATTTAACAATAAATATTTTCTGTTGCAAACTATTATTTGTTTAAATTATTTAATTATGTGTCTACGACCCCTCTAAGATAGATCTTCTTGGATTTTTCCATCTTGCTAGATATCTCTTCTTGGTTATTATTTGGGGATTTTGGTTCTACTTGTTGTTATCGCCCTCCTAATTGTTTTGTTGGTGTATCCCTCTTTATCTCCTTGTTAATGCCACCTTGTGTATGTTTTAATTCTCTTCTATTGTTTGTGCCACCTGTGTATGTTGTTGCTTAGTCTATTGATATTTTACTCTAAAAGCTATTCTTGGCAATTTGTTCGATGTGTCATAATGAGATCTACCCGAAGGGTTTGATCAATGATCCCTTGAATCTTTTTCTAAGCATATATCTAAGAGGATATCAACAGCATATCATGTAATAGTGTTTCTTGTTTTGGTTTTAAGTAAATTTTCTGTTAGTTATTGTTTTTGTCAATGATTGTAAAAAATATAGTTGTTCTAGTTTTTTCAATATATTTTTGCGATGCTTTGAAGTTGTCATAAATGCCTAAATGCTTGTGTTATAAATTTAGTATTTCCATTTAATGTTTTTATATATTATGAACTTTCATATTCATGAATTTTCAAAGGATAGATATTGAGGCGATATGTTGAGACATGAGTCTCCAAACATTCCTCATAAACGCTCTAGGCTATCCCAATAATGAAGAAGAGGAACCCCGTCTTCGACTGAGAATCTGAGTGAACAACGACAATCTAGTCAGAGGAGGAGATTATAAAATGATTCTATGAATATATTATCTTGAGAATGTGCTCAAACAAGTGCTATAGATGATGTTTTCTTAGAGAGGTTGCACATTGATACTCCTACACCTGAGAATGTAGAGAATACATGAGGACAAGAAAATAATTTTGGTAATTTTATTTGATTTTGTATTTTTCTGTGTTTATGTTTATGTTATATATATATATATATATATATATATATATATATATATATATATATATATATATATATGTCTTATATATGGTTTTTTTTATGTTAAATTATGTCGAGTTAAATGTTGTAATTACTTTTAAATGTGTGTGTAGACAATACGTTTAGTGTGATGGAAGACAATAAGAGAGAGAGTGGGTGTCACGGATATTCTAATGTTGGTGAAGAGGGTGAAGGTGGATTTAGGAAACGACGTTATTAAGAAACAAAATATTACACATCTACATCCACCTATCCTTCAGATGTTGGTGATAAGATTCCCTAGGAAGGGATTACTGAAGCAATGATCCTTGAGCGATGCTTAGGTGTTAAAATCAGGTTGGAACATTATTTGAAGAGCTTGGATCTCCCTCGGGAGAGTAAAAAAATCTTGGATATTATGTTTCATTCATTGCTAAACTTTATGGATGGATATAAAAATATGGGGCCAACCACTGACAGTTTTATTGATTTGATGAGGTGGAAGTCAGAGGTTATGGGCCCTGATAAATGGAATGTAGTAAAAAATAAAATTTTAAAAGAAAACGCAATTTATATGTTCAATTTCAAATATGGGCCAAAGCGAAAGATGTTGAAGTTGCAATATTTTAAGCACCCAAACATAGTAGGACATTTGTATAACAAATTTTTGGTAGCATATGAGAAATTTTCATGGAATGATGAGGTTCCAAATTATTTTGCTAGACACTTTTATGTAGAGTTTTTCATGGACATGCACCCTGATTATCCTATTCTATCATTCGATTATTATGGGGCTAGTAAAGGACAAGCATACGATCGAAAATTGGCATATTGAAATGTGACATTGTAGAGGCCTCCACGACCTTTAGTATCTCTCCCAACGGGGGCATTTTCTTCACATTCAGAATTGTGAGCTTCATTAGAGGTTGGAAAATAGGCTAGGAATGCAATCAGAGAAAATTTGGAATCGATTTTTTATGGTGTTGATGTTATTTTGAATCATCAGCGAGTGGAAGCCAATTCTCAGGTCATTTTTGTTTATAAAAAATATGAGGATTTAGATACCATGTCAGTAGAATATCTTAAGGAGTATGCAAAATTTTATTGTGATAGTTGGAAGGAGGTCATTCAGAATGATGAACCAAACAATGGATTGGTATGTGTTCTAGTTAGTAATATTTTGACACATTTGGTATCTAGATCTAATTCTATATCTAGATACATATCATTGTATATATAGAAATAATTGAGTTGTTATTTTCATTAATTGCAGTTTGGAGATATGTTAAATAAATCTCCAGTAAATAGGGGACTTGATTTTACAAGTTTAAATTTGGATAGGTTGAATAAAATATGTGTTTTCTAATATCCACAGATGATCACTTTAGTTGTGCAATCTCCAATCTTTTGAATAATATCAACAACATGACATTTATAATTTTGTATAAATTTGAACCCATTGAATCCTATATTTAGTTCTTAATTGTGTTGTTCAAAGATTCCTATTCCATCTCGTACTACTTGGAAAGGTTTTTCCCAATTCTCATTAGGAGAGTTTGAAGAGGGTGGGAGTTCACAGGTATCATTGCATGTTCAAAACAAATTTAGTTATATATTAAAATTACAAATTGTCATTTAAATTATGAATTTAAAAGAATAACGTCTTAAACAATATATAATTTATTGAATCATAGGTTGGCACATCATAGAAATTACATGTTTCAAAATTTAAGACTACAATTTAATGTGTTAAAATCATTTAAATTTAATTTTCAAATTTGAAATGTGTTATATAGAGAAATATGGAGAAGAGAGTACATGAGACTGAGCTTGAACAAAATGTGGAGAAGAGAGTGCGGGAGATTCGGATTGAGGAAGAAGCATCCATACCTGGGAAGGATGTGTCGATTCATGATGATTCATAAATGTATTTTTATTTCACATTAGTGAGTTTTAATTTTGTTTTATGTTGGGATTTTAGATAAAAGTGTTCAAGCTTATTTTTGTTGAATAAACTTATATTTTTTACTTTTTTCATTTTTTTGTTTTTTCAAATTTTTAGTTTAGCCTTTCCTATTCATAGGGTTACTAAACTAGTGTCTATATAGTTTTTCAACGCTTTGATCAATTATTTTTAAATATATAGAACCCCTAGATATAAGCTTATTGTTTTCTTAAATGGTACATTCAAGCTTATTTATGTTTAGATCATGATGAAGACCTAGTTTTGAACTTGAACATTTGATTATTTGAGAACAGACTCTATTCCACATCAGAAAAGGGGAAGTTTCTAAATTTTCTTCGATTTCATTCCTTGTCTTCTTGTCCAAGAATGACGTAGTATGAACATTTGTGTTTTCTGCATACAACGAAGTGAATTCCTTATTGCTAGGGTATTGTCAAACTCTTAACTAAATGGTTACTAACCAAAAACACTAGCATTCAATTAGATTTACAAATAATCTATGTATGTGCATGATCTCACTTATGTTTAGATTATGACAACGACATATTTCAAAGAGCATTTGATTATATGTAATATGAATACATCCTAAAGATGAAAGATTTAAATGATTTTTGAATAATGACTTAATATATGTGTAAATTTGTGTTTTCTTCATGTAAATGAAAGATTATATGAGAACATCTATTCCACCACAGAAAGAGAAGATAAGTATTTTTTGGAAGAATGGTTTTTAAAATGGAGATTTGTGAACTTTCATAGATATAAGTAATTTCTTGGAAGAATGGCTTAATATGGAGATTATGAGTCCTTTAATTTTTTTCATAGATATAAGTAATTTCTTGGAAGAATGGTTTAATATGGAGATTTATGAGTTCTTTGATTTGAAAGGACATTTGATGGAATTTGATTATATGAGAACATCTATTCCATTGCAGAAGAGGAGGAAGTATCTTACTGCTAAGGAGACAAGTTTTTACTGCTCAACAAATAAGACCACATGGCATGAGAATATCACCTCAAGGAATTGTGACTTTATCCACAAGGATATAAGTATGTTATTGGAAGAATGAATTAATATGGAGATTTTTGAACTCTCTGCATACACAACTATATTTATTTTCAGAGTATTATCTATCTCTAAACACAAAAATTGGTTACCAAGAACATAATTTTTCTCTTTAAACATTTTTAAGATTTTAAATAAGATTTTACAAATTGTTTAAATCATGTATGCTTAGTCTGGAGAGTAACTATTTTAGAATTTTTGGAACTTTGTGATGGAAGCTTGGTTTAAAAAAAGTGCCAAAAGGGTGTAATAAAAAGAGAGGGATAATTTTGAATCTGTGAAAATCTGGTTGGGTATGTTATTATTTCTTATTGCTTATCTAATATTTAGTTAAAGTATATATGCTAATATGTGTTATTTGTTTTTTTTGTTTTTATTTTTTCATTGTTACAGATGTTTACATTATATTTGGTGGAAAGGATTATGTTGCAGGATGAGATTTAACTCTTTTGGTATGTATGTCAATTTTTCTTTAATAACAACTTGTTTTATTTATATAAAATGGTACATGTGTAAATTTTATTTTAAATTTGTACATATATTTTATTGTAAATTTTTAAATTTTGAATTTGAAGAATGTTTTCTTTTGTAGGTATGAATTGCAGGTATGAAGTGACTGTTGAGGAAAATATATCAAGTGATCTTACTCAAGCATATTTAGATATTTATTGGATAAATAAAGATAGACGGGAATACCGCCCTATGTTTATAGCCATAAAAAATGATATCCTAATTCACAAGTATTGTTTACAAGTGCTTAGGATGTTTTTTAATAACTAAAAGCTTTCTAAAAAAATCATTTTTTATGTAATTTTCTGAACATATCAGATGTTGAAATAAATATAGAGAAAAAATAATAGACAATAAGTCAATAATCAACACCTATGAGACATAAAGAAATACTTTATTTCATTCCAATTCATCAAAGAATCGTTCTCTTTACAAAATTTCCCGATGGAAGTTTTCGACCAAAGTCAAACTTAGACATCCACGATGAAACATACAAAAGGACTTCTGACAGAAAATCTAAAAAGTATGAACTTGAAAAGATGGAGTAGCTTGCCATAGATTTCTTCCCACTAGACTCTCCACAATAGCCTTTTTCAGTCATGAAAACTAATTCACAAACAAACAAGTCTACAAAGACTATCAAAAATAGATCAACACCTCTAAAAAACAAGTGTCTGAATGATGCAATTCATCCCTAAATATTGTTGTAAGAGAAAACCTTAGTATGCTTCTCCTTCTATCCCCTCTTGTTCCTCCCTTTCCTTTTTCCTTTAAGCAAATTAGAATTGGTTGAAGTAGTTGAACTACTCCATTAGTTAAGTAAACTAAAAATCAACCAACTTTTTAGTTAGGGGGGAAAGTAATCAATCATGATAAGGGTTTTAAAATAAATAATAACTAGTAGGTGGGGCCCCTTGTGACTCTCTTTAGTTTTTAACAATCATAACACAACTAGTTAATTAAACCAAACATCCCTCCTTGTGATACAATCATCACATTCATATTTGACAATTTATCTCAATGATATTTGAAATTATTTCCAAAATATACCACTCATATATCGAAAAATAGTATGTTGTCCAAAACTTCGGAAGTCAACTATTATCAACAATTAATAAATAAATAAAAACTTAAAATCCATATTTCCCACTCTGAGATGCAATCCTTCCCTTGTTGTTGACGTCACCTTTTGATCTCTTTGAATTTTTCTTAGGCTGTGCTGAGCCTTTAGGCCAAATCTCATTGATCACATGACATCAATCATCCCTCAAATGCATCTGGAAGGACATGGATTTATCATAGGCATTGGAGGATGAGGAAGGGGAAACATTTGATTTTCCCTTGTGAGGGGCATGGTGGGCCTCAATTTTCAACCTTTTACTCACATGGTAATATTGAACTAGTGAGTCGACATGGGAAGCTTGGAAAATTTGATTGATAAGTGGGGGAGCAGGTAAAGATAAATTGGGCTAGACACGATGTTGGGAGACTATCGGGTGGACAATCTCCTGCCATCTGTCATTTTCAGGAACTTATGGCTGTAATGAGACATGAGGGGGAACAAGGATACTAAGGACCTGTGGGGCTTGGAAGGGAGGTCGTTCAAGCCTAGGTTGGACCACTCCTTCCCCAATACAATTAAAAAACCTAGCTTGAAATAGCTGGCCTAACTCTTATGAGTCAGCATCAAAGTGAATGGAGAATCTTGGCCTTCTAGGGCCCCTTTTCCAATTACCTCTTCTTCGATTACCTCTTCCATGGATACCTCGGATGAAAAATCTCATTCCTGTAGGCATAATTGATTCGAAAATAGTTTCTTTAACAACCATACATGACAAATACTTTTAAAATATGAAATAAATTTTGGCGCAGCAACATATCAAACTCATGCAATCCAATCCATACAAATTGTTTAATCGTTGTCAATGAGCAGGGGTGAACAACGGTTCTGGAATATGCAAGGGGTTTTATTGAGAGAAAGATGATAAAATGAGGGGGAAAAGATCACGATTACTACTTACAGACAACAAACAATCAACTGTAATGTAAACCAAAGAACGTATCATTGTAATCCATCCAAGAAACTGGGATTTCAAACTGTTTCAATACAAAGTTCCTCTTAACTGTAATTAAATTTTAGGAACAAGGAGTGGATAATGAATATGGGAAGGCGAGGGGATTGTAATTAGAGAAAAGTGAAATAATGGTAGGGAAAAGGGGTGGATATTGTTCATAAAATCAATTAAGTAATGTTGGCAAATATTTAATAGACAGCGAATGGAAAATATTTAACAGACATCGAATGCTTGTCATTGATGGAAAGTAACATAAGTACAGGAAGAATGTACAGAGGATTGATGACAAAGGTACAAGAAGTTTGTAATAGACAGGAAAACAAAAGATAAGTTCAGGTTGATCGAATGATCGAAGGCCCATAAAGCTTGAGAAGCATTTCTGATCATTGGATCCATTCAAAATTCCTGAAAGAACGAGGGTCGTCAGATATGAATGTAGACAAGAAGAGATCATTGAAGACGAGGACAGATCTTAGGTGTTAGATCCAAGCGTAGGATCCGACCATCATTGGATCAAGAAGAACTCGGACGTCCTTTAAGGTACAAGGAGAAGCGTGCGTAATCGCGATATGTGAAATCGCGACTTAATCTGAGCCGTCAGATCAAGGTGGAATCTGGACCATTGATTCTAGTCCATGTCGGGGTTTTGAGGATCGCAAGTTGGAGATGTTAAAGTTTCATAACATCAGGAATCTTGATATCGCGATATGCGAAATCACGATTTAATCTGAGCCGTCAGATTAAGGTTGAATCTGGACCATTGATTCCAGTTCATGTTGGGGTTTCGGGGATTGAGAGTTGGAGATTTCAAAGTTTATTAACATCAGGAATATCGATATTGCGATATGGGAAATCGTGATTTAATCGTAGCCGTTGAATAGATATCAGATCTGGACCGTTGATTACAGCCCATGTCGAATTTCGCGGATCAAGTGTTGAACATGTCAAAGGTTATTAACATCAAGAATCCTGATTTCGCAATATGAAAAATCGTGACTTGATCGGAGCCATTGAGTCAAGATTGAATCTGGACCGTTGATCCAACTCCTTATCGAAGTTTCGTGAATCGCGACATGGAGAGGCAAAAGAAACGATCCAACATGAATTACAAAATCGCGATATGCGAAATCGCTATGTAATTGCAACCGTCAGATCAAGATATGATCTAGATCATTGATTCGACTTCTTTACGGAATTTAGTGGATCAGGATTTGTAAGTGACAAGAACATTGAACATTAGGAATGTCGAATTCGCGATATGCGAAATCGCAAAAGCGCCTTATGCATAAGACTGTGGTCACAGCCCTTGGTCATGAGAAAGGGAAGGAGTCAGTCTAGATAAGCTCCATTTCGGAGCTTCAGAGATCGCGACATGAAGTGTCGAGACACTTGGGTACAGGAATGTCGAAATGTCGAAATCTGATTTAAAAGGCAAGATTAATAAATTTCATCCAACGATGCAGATAAATTGGAATATGATCGGAAGGTTACTGGTATCTCTCACAGTTAACCCCTCAGTTACAAATCTGTTAGTGAAACGGATTCATGATTACGAATCTGTTGGTGTTTCAGTTGCTCGGACAATTGTCTTCCTTTTGCCGAAGGATATGGGAAGTTGAATCGTTGTGAGGGTGTATAAAAGAAAAAGAGAAAGACAGCATGTGGTTGGTTGTTCTGTATGAGAAAAGAATGAAACTGTAAGAAAGGGAAAATTAGAAGGTGTAGAGTTAGAGGGAGAATATGCACAGCGTGAGATGAAACTCAGAGAAGAGTAAAAGATGATGAAGAGAAGTTGAATAAGAGAAGAATGACAGAACGAGTTAACGCAGATCAGACCTGTTGAACAGATAGAGGAAGATAAGAACAGAAGAAAATTTCGTAGAAGGTCAGTTTTACAGAACAAAGAAAGATTGGTAAGAATTGATTTATCTGCATAGTCGACTACATATTTATTCATCTAATATTTTATGGAGGTTGGGAGGTTCTCGGGAGGACTATTTTCCTCAGAGGTTCAAGTGGGATCTTGAACACAGGAAGTTGTAGCTTCCATCTGGTTGCATCCAGAGAAACCAGGGTGGCAGGGTGGTGCAAGGGAGAACAAGTGTTCTCTATTATACAGGTTGGAGCCTGTGTAACGGGAAGTTGGTGCTTCCATTCAGTTGGTGCTGGAACATATAGGGAGTTGGTGCTTCCTTCTAGGGGGTGCTAGAGAAACCAGGGAGTTGGTTCTTCCTTCTAGTGGGTGCTAGAGAAACCAGAGAGTTGGTGCTCTCAAACAAGTTGCATCTTGTAAAATAGAGGTAGCAACCTCACATTGAGTTGGTGCTCAATTAAAGATGATGTACAGAACTTAAAAGATTGCCTATCATTTCGAAGAAGAAGAGGTTTTCTCCCTTTATGGGTTTCCTCGTGAAAATCTGTCTCTGTGTATATCTTATGTGTGACTGATGCTTTTTGTTCTTTTACTGTCTATATGCTGTATAATGTTGATGATCACTTGAAGAAAGATCAAGAATATATTAATAGAGTTAAAATTGTTTAAGCTCAAAGACAACTGATTCACCCCCCCTCTCAGTTGTATTAGTAATATCAACAATTGGTATCAGAGCGGCTTCCTTTTATTCAAAGGTAGATATGTAAGCTTAAACATGACAAGTCATGAAGGGACTTCAGCCTCTAAGCCCCCTCTGTTTGATGGAACAAATTTTGCCTTCTGGAAGATTAGAATGAGAACATATTTAATGGCCTTGGGTGCTGATGTTTGGGA